>JAJQOW010000277.1:0-140177 GCA_037975125.1 Latrodectus hesperus
AACCAACATTTTCTTTTTTGACTTAAAATGGTGTAATATTTTTGTATAAATTACTTGCCTTAATGTTTTAAGGAAAAATAATCCGTAATCGTGAACGATTTTAAGCAATCTTAAAATCAGTTCTTATCTATAGTGAACTTTAAAAACAGAAATATGTAAATAAATGATCTAAAAAGATTTAATTTAATGAAAAACAATTCGCTTTTTATTTTAATAATTATATTTTTTCATGCTGAATTTTTATTTATATTGATAGGTATATTTAACGCGATAATATTCACTTGTAAACCTTTTCATGCATTAAGATTGCAATATATTGTTTGACTATCACAAAAGCCAAATGTTGATGAAAAAACGAATTGTTTTAAGCTTTGCAATTTTTACGATTGATGCAAAATTTGCGAACTAGTTGCTAAGTGATATTTAAAATATTGTTAAATAAATTTGCATATTCAGAGTAAATATTATTTTCCTCCTGACATTACTTTCATTAATGTTTTTGATAACCTTGTTTGTCATTCTGTTGTTTATTTAAGGCAAATGTCATCAATTATGAATCAAATAAACGCATGAATTTAAAAATCTAAATGTTTTGAAACTCTATTGTATCTTATTTTAAATAAGCTCTCTTCTCCTTCTTTAATAGATTAATTCAGTCTCCACAGTTGTTTAAAAACATAATAGCAATTTGTTCAGTAGACGCTCTTTGATGTACCCTCTCTACAGCAGGCTGTGTGCATACAGCTGGATCAGAAAGCAAAACATTAAAATTGATTTAAAAATGTATCCTTTGGCATTTGGCTTCATTTGTAGTATAATCTACTTGAACTATTACTGCAAAATGTTTTAATTGAAACAGCATTTAAATACATAATGGTATCGTTAGAATAATTAACGTTGTTCCTTTACAACTCCTGCAAGATTACTTTTGATGCAAATTTTATTGTTTAATAACTTTCACACGTTTTTGTTTCATTTCAAAATCAGAGCAACAGTTAATTTTAAATAAATCAAAAATAACTGAAATGTTGACTACAACAGGCATCAAGTTCACAAATTTTTAGAATAATTAACATTATATCTATGGTAGGTATGTGTATTCTTATCTCTACCCACTTCCTACACCCGATTAATTTTTGCCATCTTTTTCCATTTGATTGAGCACTGGGAAGATAACAATTTGCAGTTGGTTGAAGGTTATTTCTAATTTTAGATAAAAATTTAAACTTTTTAAGAGAATACGATTCCTCTATTAATTATTTTATATTTGGATCTTATTTTTATATTTGGATCTCTGTTTCTGCTGAACTGCAAACGTGTTTCATTTACAAATTTTGATTAGAGTTTGCTATTTAATTACACCGTAAGTGCAAAAAAGTGTAACCCGACTTTTAAACATTATATCACAGTGCCTATTAATCAAAAATCTGGTCACATCAAAATAGAAGTGCATTTTATTCACATATTTTAACTTGTCACATTTTACCATAGGTGTTGAAGAAAATATGAGGAATTGGATTCTCATCTCTGCATTTTCAAAATTTTCAACGGATAGCGATTTTTTTTATTATGTATACATTTTTTTACTGTCATTTGCTATTTTTTCATCTAATATCCCCTTATATTTTCCATATAATTTAATACATTGTAATGCAAAATAAAGGTTGGTGTTTGTGGGACAAAGGTCCGAAAAATGACTAACTGCGTTAAAGTATACATAAAAAAAGAGTCTATATTTCAACATTTTTGAAAACTTGTAATTTGTGACAATGATCAAGAGTTCCCAGCTTTATTCAAATTTATTTAGCTAGTCTATACACAAGACTACATTTCATGGTACGAAATAGCATTGTGAACAAAGCTAATTGAGTAACCCATACTCACTAATTTCTTGATAATTTCAGTACCATAAATTCATTTAATGGGTCTTAGTCCTCGGATACATTCCATGATATTTTTAGTTGAGTGTAATAATAAAGAACTTTAATTTCAAAGCAACTGCCCAAGTGTCTATTTGCAAATTTAGATCATTCATGGTTGGTTTATGGTAATGTAACTCCACACTGACTAAATGGTTTTGTCTTTATCCTATCTCGTATTTTTGGAATTTTTTGAAATATTCGTATTTTAACGAAGAATTCTTTTAATTTTATTAATATCGAACCATATTTAATTAACTTGAAGATATATTGTAGGAATAAAAATTAATTATTAAATCACATGGTTAATTTTCAAGACAATTTATTAATGTGTATAATAAATTTAAAAGCTTAGCCTTGTAATTCTGACTCTGTTACAATAAAAAGTTTAAAGAAATCTGCGCCCATTTGGTAACTCAATTTATCCATATTTGACTGTAATTAATTGCAAGCCAGAAGATTCCTATTCCCCCGAAATCGTTCCAGAAGAGGGATATTAGACAGAGATTCATTTCTTACAAATTCTTCTTGATTGATGTTAGAGCAAAAAAGAAATAACCAATGTTACTCAGACAAAATATGACTTCTTAAATGCATGTTTTTTTTTTATACATTGACTTTTCCAGGTGATACATTTGATAAGATTTATTTTTCCAGTTTTAGGAATCGCATTAAGAGGTACCGTTAGGTTATTTATTAATTTTAAAAAATTCTAAGGCAACTTTAATTGAAACTAATGAAAAAATTAACACAAATCCAATTTAAAGGATAATTAATATTTGTGCTTCAATATGTAAAGAGTATTTCGTGTTTGTCAGGATTGATCTAGCGTTTTAGAAGGCATTTATAGCAATGTAATATTTAAAAATTTGTTTTATTCGTTTTCACACTATCAAATTATAATACATGGAAATCTTATTACTGAATATAAGTTTTAAACACTCCATTAAACGTGTTGTCAGAGGATTGATAAAGATTTAATTTCCCGAAAATTTAAGCGACTATTTCGTGCAATATAAATACTGAAACTATCCCCAAGTGAGATATGCAAATCAAAGGAAAAAAATTATAATCAAAATTCGGATAATATTCAAAGAACATTTTGAATGAACTACATTATTTACCATAATATTAATAAAACATATAAGTTAAAAAAGTATATATAAATAAATTAAAACATACTTTACATGCGATTTTTATGAGTGGCATTTCAAAAGGCATTTCCATTATGTGGTTCAAATTTGATAAATATTCAATATATATTGGCATTCTTGCAACACATAGAAGAGAATTAAAGCAATGACTTAGAAATGAAAATGAGTTAACAATAAGTTGTGTGTGTGGCTTTGTTTGATTATGTGGATTAAGGGATACTTTGTTAAATAAGAATTCACTTCGCAAATTTTAGTCGTGGCTACTCATTTAATGTCATGATATAATCATATTTCACTTTTTTAATGAATAATAAAATATTTGTGCGGCTGAAAGTAATTCTTTATGGTAAAATTTGTGAAATGTTTACATAATTTTATTACTGTGTGTGTTGATGTAAAATCAAATGTTTGTTAAAGTTTGAGAAGTATCTTAATACACAGTGTTAAAAATCAGTGATTTAGTATGCTTTATAATAGTAAGAGATAAAAATGTTTTCAAATTAAGCTTGTTTACTGAATATATTTCTTCAGCACAAATAATGTAAATGTTTTTCATGTTATCTACAACATGCTTGTCAGATTACATATAAAAATTGAATAAATTGTTAATTTAATCCAAAATTTTAAATAATTTGTTAAAATAAATTTAGTGCTGTAAAACTTGATTTAGGGTTGTTACCAACTGTAAGAAAATGTTGTTGTATAACAACGTATCTGTCAAATATCTTGTTAAATGCAATGTATTATTTTACAAGTGCCTCTTTGAATAAATGTGTGGAATTGCAATCTGTATCCCATGAAACTATTCTAGCTGAAAAATAACTGTAGCATAGAAAATATTTATTCTTAGCTATTTTGATGATCTGCATTAATTATCCAATGTTTTTTAAAAAAACTGTGAATTAAAGAAATGGTTATTCAATGTTATTAAACTTTAAATGTTGTATGAGAGAGGTAAATTAAAGAAATAAATATCTTTTCGAAATATATGTACAATATTTCACATTATGAGTTAAAAAAAATTACCATCTCTGTAATGCATAAAACATTTCAATTATATTTGCAGTAGAAAATTGAATCCATGAGTAATGATTATAACTTAAAAGTTTGTTTTGAACGGCGAGATTAAGAACAACATTGATAAATATTTTTCCAATTTAACTTAACACGTTTTTAAAGAAGTGAATCTTCTAAAAATATGTATATATTTAAAATTTAAATCAATTTGACTAAAATGATATAAGCATTAAAAGATAATGTAGTTATCTGAATTAAAATGCAACTGAAATTGTGTTTAAAAGTAACTGCAAAAGGGAAAACAGTTTTAATATGAATAGCATTATTTTAAAAATGTTTGAAACATAGCTTTGCGACATCTTTTCTTCTGTTTACTAACGCTTAAGAAAATTTCCCACTTTCCTATCTTTTCTGTTTCAGTTTCAAAGCTATTTTTCAGACATTTTACATAAATAATATTATGAATTCATGTTCGCTCTTAAATTCTCGAGAAATTTAAGGTAAATTAATTTGTGTTTAATATAAATTTTACATACAGTTGCTTGATTCATAAAATATTCTGCATTGTTATTACTTTTGAAGATAAATTTGTTGAAAATAACATCAAAATTTCACTTTGGCTCATGAATTAACTTAAGAGAGAATGCTGTAATTTAGAAAGCATAGTTGATTAGTTACTTTTAATACACTCTTACATTCCCAACTTTTTATCTTATAAAACTTGTTAGTTATTCATGAAGTAATGTCTGCTAGTGTTATTTTTTGATTTAATACCTTAAACATGGTATTTTCTGTATATATAACTGTGCATAATACATATTTGTAAAAAAGTTGTAATTTTTTGTTTGTATATATGAAATAAAAGCTATATTTCTCTTGTCTTTGATTTTTCTGTATAACATGAACACACACATAACACACCATCAGTTAGAACTATTAATGTTATTTTCTAAACGAATATTTAGAAATGTTCCTTTAAAATCGATTCATTTCGTTAATAATTAGGAGTAGACATTTGAGTTATTTGATAAAGTAACTTCTAAATATAACTATTCAATGTTTTCCACAATATGGCTTGTTTTCAATCTCTTCAACTTTGAACATTTGATTCAAGTATTAAAAACTTACGAACTATTTTGAGGAATAGAATGGCTAAATAATTCACATACACTGTAAAAAAACTTTTTAGCTTGTTATTTGAACATCATGAAAAACGGAATAACTAAAGTTTTGTTATGTCCACTAGTGTAATTTTCTTCATGGTATGGACCTTAAACATGGTATTTACATTGTATGTATAATTGTGTATAGTGCATATTTGCAAAGAGGTTATAATAATTTGTTTGTATGTATGAAATAAAAGCTATAATTCTTTTAGGATTTTTCTGTATAACATGAATACACATAACAACACACCACCAGTTAGAACTATTGATGTTATTTTCAAATGAATATATAGGAAGGACCCTTTAAAATCTATTCAATTCGTTAGTAAGGAGCAGTAGACATTTTGAGTTATTCAATAGAGTCAATCATAAATAGTTATTTAATATTTTCCTTAATATAGCATGTTTTCTATCTGTTTCATTTTGAACAGTTTATTATAGTAATACATAAACTTACGAAATATTTGAGGAAAAGAGAATTGCTAAATAATTCACACATATTGTAAAAACTGCAGTGACTTTAATATATTTCCATGCAGTAAGCATATGTATATCGTATTTGCATATGAGTAAAATCTAAATGGATTATTTAAAGCAACTATATACATGATATACTGGATGCCAGATACAGTCTCTTGTCACAATTGTTATTTCAGAACGACTGCTGCTATTTTTTATTATACCGAATCATAAAACTCACAGCACAAACTGCTAGAAAATTGCAGAGTTAGATTTCGGATCTCGAAAATGGTACGAGATAGGGGGAAACAAGTGAATTACAGAATTGTAAAGCGCTAGCAATTTAGTGTGAAAAGACATCATTGACATGGATAGGAAAAATAGAACAGGTAACGTGCATTTGTATATTCGAGATTCCCTACCCTGTGATGTCGCAAAATGTGAACAGGAGAAAATCTTTTGAGTTAAATGCGACACTGCAATGTAGCACAATAGTGTCACTTGTGATTCCTAGTCCAAAGGGCTGGGCTATGGTTCAAGCCTCGAAAGTGTTGCATTCTTGTACTGATCTCAACATCAACTCAATGCAACTTGCAATTAATTTTAAAAATTGTTGCGTTATTAAAATAAGTTAAGAAACATCACACTGTTTATTTGAGACCATTAGTATAAAAAAAACTTATTGCATTTCTATGTTGAAAGTCATAGCTACAGAACTATTTTCCAAAAGTGAGAATTGTGAAGTGGTTTTATTATACATTGAATGTGGATGCAAGGTTGTACTTGCAATATTTCGTTGCAGGCTCTTCCTTATAGTCAAACCATCCTATATATTAAGTGCTTAAGGGAGAGTCGAGCTTGATCTGGCAGTAAAAGGAAGATGGCAACTTCAACTAGATGTACCAGCATACGTCCTCGCATACCCAATACGCAGTGCCGAGCTGGCAGCCGAATGGTTAGCGCTCTTGCCTTCGGTTCAACAGTTCGTGGGTTCAAATCCCACCTTGGGCATGGATGTTTGTAGTGGTTCGGAATCCACTTTAAACCGTAAGTCCCGGTATAATTAGCCTTCGTGTGCAAAAAATGACCGTTGAGCTACAAAAGAAACCAAACCAAACCCAACACGCAGTATAAGATAGTCAGTGAACACTGGCCTCTCAAGAATTCGAGCTCGGAAAATCATACAAGAGTTGAGTATACTTACTCTTTTCAAACAATGCCTTAGCATGTTTTACTGGACGGGGATATCTAGTCACACTATTCATGGTGCAACTTCATTATAAATCAGATACAAGTCCAACCAACATTCTTTGCAGATTTAGAGTGGGTGGAAGAAGAGTTCTTTTCACGGAATAGCGTGTACAATCGGTAAAACACACCCATTACTGTGATCTGAAAAATCCTACATGTTTTACCGATATTCAACATCAAAAGTACTTTGGTATTATAACGTTTGGCATGCAATGTAAAGTAACAAGTTGATCGGTTTAATATCTTAGAATGGTAAATTTACATGTGCACAGTATCTACAACTGCCCAATTCTGTGGAGAACCTGCTGGTGTTTAACGACAGTAATGTATGGTTTTAACATGACGGAGCGCCTGCTTACAAGACATCTCCTGTGAAGCAGTACCTTGTCGCAGAATTCGAGAACAAACTAATTAGGTATGGCGGTTTCAAAGAATTACTACCACGTTCACCTGATCTGAATCCACTGTGCTTCATTCTGTGACGGATACCTAACACAGAAGGTATAAGTGACCCCTCCACAAACATTGCGGGACCTTGAACGACGCATTGCAGATGCTTGTACAGACGTGTCGTCCTCAATGTTCCAGCTCGTGCAATGCGAAATTCAAATGAAAATCCAAATGTGCATTACAGCTTATGGAGCAAAATTCAAAAATCTTAAAGGTATATTGTCACAAAGAACTGTTTTATTCTCTCTTTGATCATTTGTCACCTTCGCAGAGTAGGGAATCGGGAAAACAAAAATGTGCATTTTAACTGTTCTATTCTTTACATCCATGTCAATGAGGAGTATTTTCGTATTAAATACTAACGCTCTACAACTTTGTAATGCACTTGAACCCCCATCTCGTATAATTCTCGAGATATGAAAGTAAATCCCACTGTTTTCCACCAGGTTGCACTTTGATTTCTCATTCGGTAGCGCATATCCGATTTACTATACCAAGACAGCAAATTTATAAAAAAGCAGCAGCCATTCCAAAATTAAGAGGGTGATAAGGAGCTTCAGTGGGCATTCTGTGTATAGCGTTTCTTTATTTCCTAGTAGCTGTTCTCATGAAATTCAGAAAAAATCTGATTTCATAAAATTCAGGTATACGAAAGGATATAATGTCTGATGTAATTAAGGGGCTATAGGATGGTTTTAAAATCCCATGATTATTGCAATTTATAATTCTCTTCATTTGATTAATAAAGCTCTAGAGTTTTGATATCAACTAAGGATTTTTAGCAAATAGACTGCCAACTTGTGAGCGTGTCATAGCAATATTCAAGTTTCAGTCATTTTTAAATAATGGAGTACATACAGAGAGTATTTTTCTGTGATTAGTTATTTTAAAAGTTAAATAAAAATGGTTTTTTTGTAATCTGGACATATGTCCTACCTGGTTATCAGAGTTCTTTAGATAAAAATTGCAGAAAAACTCTGTATGTGTAAAAGTAGACTCACGCTTTCCTGAAGATGTTATTTGATACCTAAGAAGAAAAAATATTCCACTGATTAAATTTCATTAAAAAATTTACCAAGTCTAAAAAAACCAAGAGGATTTCTAATGTCACTTTAAAGGATGAATGTATTTTTGTTAACTTCAGAGAAAGAGAAGCATGATCAAAACAATACCTCAAGGCTAGTAAATTGGATGACAATTTGTTGAAACATTTTAATTGAAAAAAGCTCAGTTAAAGGGCATAAATCAGTTACTTTGTGTAAACTCTTATAATAAATAGCCTTCTAGTGGAAATTTAAAATATTTGCCTTATTCCTCAAGGTCCAAAACTGTTAATTACTACAAAATTGTCGCTCTCCTACAACGTTTGCCAATAAAGGAATATTAAAACTGAATCTTGTTAAGCTATGAAATGAGACACATAAATAGTTAATGAATTTTATACTTTTAAGTTATACGTGAAAATTAATGACAAATATGATTAATGATTAAGAATTAATCAAACATAAAAATTAAAAAATATAAATAATGTGAAGAATCTCGAATTTTTTAACAAAAAGTCAGATTATATTCACTTTTTTCGTTCCCTTCAGTTTTCTGTTTCCATTTTCTGTTCGAAATGTAATTGCCTCTTTGATAAATCCAGTTAATTGGTTTGTCATTCTTCAGTAATTATTTGCACACAATGACTAATAAGACCGATATCTACTATTTATAGTTAAATCGGAACCCCTACATATATCTAATTTTTCCATGCAGGAAAACTCAGAATCATTTATCTCGATGGATGTGAATGCAAAAGACAGAAGCGTAACACGAATTTGCCCTTGCTAAACAGTGATGGGCGCCTACAGAACATAATCTTTTCACTGGGTCATGGTGAGTTTAAAATTTCTTTTTCTCTGACGCTGAAGAAGGAACAAACGGCCGAAAGCTACTGTAATGCATTTTAACATAAACCGCGTAAATTACCTTCTGATAAAGCATCGTACAGAGAAAGGTTATATTTACGAGTCACAATGGAGAAAAACATTTATCCTTTGATGAACATAATTAGATGAAATCTCAATTATTAGCTAAATTAGATCTTCCACAGACAAAAACATTGGTCAACTACACTTCACCAGTGGTATTTCAATACAACTCCAAAATATTATTTGGAAAAATAGAAAAATGGAATTTAAATTTCCAGGGGATTACATATTGGAATTCTATTTACAAAATGTAAGGATAAAAGATTTCAGAAGTTAAAATACTTAACTAAAATTTAGAAGAAATAATTTCTCCAGTGAAGTAATTTTTCTTTAAGCTAATAACATAATGAATATAAGATGAATTATATAAATTAATAATATAATCAATACAAACACATTCTATGTTGATAGTCTAAAGCAGGTTTTAATTTATTAAGCAGATATGTTTTGTTGCATTTAAAAACTACTGACATGAAATATTTCCAATACTGGAATAAGTATCTAAATTACATTGTTTTCAAAATAAATTTCCTTATTGCTTACTTACCGATGCCACTCATGTGCAGCTTAGCTAGGGTGTATTCTTTGAATTAAATGAAATGATTATCAATTACAAAAGTTTAATGTTGACTTGATTATTTTATAAATTAAAAAATAATTATGCAAACATATTCGATTTATTTTAACAAGTCATCATTATTCAGGCACACCTTTATTCAGAATTCCAGTTCCCAATCCGCAATTAGCTCGAATGCTCTAATCACAGGAAACAAAAAGTAGGACAGAAACAGAAGTGTAAAACGGAATGATCTTTACCAATACTACAGATAAAAAAACTGGAAAACTGGTAATCCAAGTCACAAAATGCTTCAACAAGATATCAACATTACAATTAAAAAACTTTTTAACTGTGTGTGGTCTTTCATAAAATTTATATAAAGACTCAAATAGTAACCCAAACCAATAGAACTGTGCTCTTTAGAACTGAAGATTCTAAGTTTATTACTAACTCATAAGATATATAGTATAAAACATCATCAATCCCTATTGCCTATCTGTATCCACATTAGTTTGGGAGGAAATTCTGCGTTTAATAAGCTATGGGTAGGTACATTCTTCAACAATCTACGAAAATTTCTTGCATTTATATCACTGCATATCACCAACACATTATATATAGCAACAAAGTTATAAAATATAACTTATCAAAATAGCATCTATCAGTAATTTAAATCCTCTAGCAAAATAGAAACATTCTCAGCTGAATAATTAGAAATTTTTGATAACATTTCTCTCAAATAACAAGATTCATACAGATTTCAAGGTATCAAATTTCAAGCTTTTTTAAAGAATTTTCTTGGAGTCAAATCAAGAATTTCTAAAAAAGTATCACTCATGTAAGCTAATTTTTAATTCATTTTAAATTTTGCTGTTCAACAAATAAGCGTAAAATTATTAATATGCAACATTTTTCAATTATATTTGTAAATGAAAATACCTTTCATTTTATTTCTAATTTATTCATTACATCATATGTCTTCAATGAATTTACAGCCAAAATAGAGAAAAATTTTTTAAATAACAACAATCTTTACATTACAAAATTATGCATCGTATAAAATAATGAATAATTATATAATTTTTAAATATCTTCATTAGATTATGATTTTATTAGATTATCTATTAATTTATAAGCATATGAAGATGTGTTTAACAACCTCTTTTTTGTAATTAATGTTAATTTACCAGTTCTTTCTTTCAGCGTCAATTCCTATAATAGATTTTTAAGTAATATTTATATACGTCATTTTCCAAATGTTTCGTTTTGATTTTCAGTTCAATTTTTTCAAATGCTTTTAGTTTTCCTTCAGCTGTCTGTTTTTTTCTGCTTTATTCATTTAAATATAATTTAAACTTTTGCCTGGTTTTAGACATTATAATCAATGATGCAGGGCCTCAAATGATAATTTAAATTTATTGCTCAGAAAACACATGTTCAACAGGTGCTTGACTTAGAGAGAGTAGGAAAAGCAGATTAATTGTTGCTGATGTTATTAATTCCAGATGGTCCAATTCCAATACTAGACAACTACACAAGTCCATAAAAAGCCAGGAAATCTAAGAACTTAAGGGGCTTTGAAAAAAGCCTCTTCCAAGTCAAAATTCAAGCAGCTCAAGATATGCTGAGGCGATGCCTGTTCAGCTTTATATTTTTGCACAGACTAAAATTATTTTGACCCTGCACATATTTGAGGCCCCTTTGGTGACCACTGGCAAAGCGTGAAATACAAGTCTGTAAGGCAAGCCCCTCAGGGGGTTTACCTTCTTTAGGTAAACACGGGTGTCACAATCCCAAGGTACCCTAGTGATCTGTCCTCTTTTTTATTTTCCTCTTTTCTCTAATCTTCTGCTTTTTCTTCCTCAGTGTGGTTGCTTCGTCTGAGGGCTCCCCTTGAGTAGCTTTCGCCGCTCTATTGCTACTAGCTCCTCTTGGGGGACTAAATCACCCACGTGTTTGTTGCCGTGCGTGGAGACCGGTGTCCCTGGAAAGGAGGCCCCCAGAGACCAACACATTACTTTGACCTCTGCTGCAGGTAAACGAGAGGTGTGTTGTGGTCCTCAGGATAATTTTGAAAAAGAATCTCCTTTCCTTATACACAAAGGAATATCGGGAGTTATAGGGTAAGTGAAAAGTATAAGGAAATAGCCCTCGGGAGATTTAATGGTGGAGGTTGCGTCAAGCACCTGGAATTATTAAGATGCGCATGCTTGCACACCTTGAGGTGGCAGTCACCCCCTCACGGAAATTTGAATTTTTCTTCTGGAGTGATCTCCGCTTGGGAGACGCCGACGGAGGAGATCCTTGAAAATCTAAAGGATCAAAAGGTCTGTGCTGTTAAGCGTATAACTGTCAGACGTGATGGAAAGCTTTTACCTACACAGCACCTCATTCTGACGTTCGCAACACCAGACCTTCCGCAATCAATAAAAGCGGCTTATATGAACTTACTCGTACGACCATATATTCCTAATCCCCTCCGTTGCTTCCATTGCCAACGTTTTGGACATTCGAAGACGGTATGCAGAGGCAAACTGACCTGCGCACGCTGCGCAGAAGTCGGTCATGAAAGCGCTAACTGCACTGCAAAGGAGAGGTGTGTCCACGGCTAAGGTGACCATCCCTCCTATTCTCGAATTTGCCCAACTTGGCTATTGGAAAAAGATTTTTCCATAAAGGATAACCATAAGAGTTAAAAACAAATGCTCGTATCCTGAGGCGAGACGCTAAGTTCAATCTCGAACTCCTCAACAAGGTGTTAGTTATGCAGCAGCTGCTAAGAAAATTACCGTCTCCTGTAGCACACAAACTCACTACTACTCACTTCCATTACAAAAGTTACCCACAAAATCTGAATTAAAGCCAAAATCAATTCAATAGAAATGAGTTGTGATTTGAAATAATAATCAAGCATTTTCTTAAGTTTTATACCTTGTCTGAAGTGAATAACTAGCGTGCTCAAGTAAATACAGGATAATTAAAATCAATATGCTTTTATTGCGACTTAAAATCAGACAAGCAACACACTTGCCATCTCACTCTGCCTGTCTGGCGAGTGAAAACCAACAAGCTATATATACAGGTAAAAATATCTTCTGATTGGTTGGTGACAATAAATATTAACATAAAATTATAATAAGCACAGGAATCATGTGCGAAAAGAAAAGTTCGTTCTAGAAGGAGAGTCACACACATGCGGCTCTGTAGTGCGAATCGAATGCTGCACATTCGTTCACCACAGTACTCCCCCGTCAGTCCAGTTGCTGCAGGGATGGCAACGGGAACCGGAACCGGACTCGACGTCCAGAGCGAGTCGTGGTGGTAAGGTTGTCGGCCGTGCACGGAACTGGACGAATGTTTGAAGATGGTGTTGGTGCAGAGTGATCGATCAAGGTATGTGCTGGCTTCAGACGATCGATAGAAATTGAAGATTTCTTTCCTTTGATCATTAATGTAAAAAACTTAGGAGTTCTGTGAACGACAAGAAAGGGACCATCATACGGCTGCTCCAAAGGTCGGCGTACAGCATCCTGTCGGAAAAAGACGTGTGATGTAGTGTTGAGGTCTTTGTGGATAAAAGTAGTTGCTGATGAATGCCTCGAAGCAGGTACTGGACGTAACATTCGGACGTGGTTCCGAAGCTTAGCAAGAAAGTCGGGAACAGGCAGTGCGGAACGGCTGGTTGTATCCCGGACGAATTCTCCTGGCAAACGGAGTGTCGAGCCGTAGACCAGTTCTGCTGCCGATGTGCCAAGATCTTCCTTCACTGCACAGCGGATTCCGAGAAGTATCGATGGGAGCACTTTTACCCAATTTGCAGGATCTGTACACTTAATTGCAGTCTTCAATTGGCGGTGCAGTCGTTCAACCATGCCATTCGAAGCAGGGTTGTAGGCAGTAGTCCTCAGCTTTTCAGCTCCTAATAACTTAGAAAAAGAATGAAAAAGTTCGCTTTCGAACTGCCTGCCTTGATCTGTTATCAAGATTTGAGGGGCTCCAAATCGAGATACCCAACCTGAATAGAAAGCTTCTGCGACTGATTCAGCAGAAATGTTGTCGATAGGGTAAGCCTCTGGCCATCGAGAGAATCTGTCGATGCAAGTTAAACAGTAACGATAGCCCTGAGATGGCGGAAGTGGCCCCACAATGTCGATATGCACAACACGAAAGCGGTCACTTGGTAACGGATAATCACCAATGGGAGAATGAGTATGGCGATGAATTTTAGATTTTTGGCATGGCAAGCATGCTCTCACCCATTCTTTGCAGTCTGTCTTGACAGTTGGCCAGAGAAACTTAGAAGTAATAAGCTTGGTCGTGGCACGCACTCCCGGATGGGACAGACCATGCATCATCTCGAAAACTTTTCGAGTGAAACTAAATGGAACGATAGGTCGAACAACACTGGTCGACACATCACAAAGAAGAGAAGTAGAGTTTGAAGATAAAGGAAAAGATTTAATTTTCAAAGAATTATTTTTAAGAAAATCTTGTAAGGAGATATCATGAGATTGTTCTTTAGCCATTTCTTCATAATCGATTGTGGTAGGAAATGAAAAAGCATGAATTCTAGAAAGTGCGTCGGCTACGCAATTTTCGCTACCGGAGACATGACGGATATCAGTCGAAAACTGACTAATGAATTCCAAGTGCCTCAGCTGTCTAGGAGAGGTTTTCTCAGCTTTCTGACGAAACGCAAAAGTAATGGGTTTGTGGTCAGTGAAAACAGTGAACTGTCGACCCTCAAGCATGTGCCTGAAGTGACGGATAGTGGAATAAATTGCTAGCAACTCTCGATCGTAGGTACTATAACGCGTCTCGGAAGGGGTAAGCTTTCGAGAGAAAAAAGCCAAAGGCTGAAGATCGCCATGTTTGGATAATTGGTGAAGAACACCACCAATAGCGACTTCAGACGCATCTACCATGAGTGATAGAGGAGCGTTTTGACGAGGATGGTAAAGCATGGTACGATGAGCAAGTTGTTTTTTGCAGTTTTGAAATGCTTCGTTGGCCTCGTCCGTCCAAGTAATTTTGGTTTTTATCAGCGTTTTTCTTTTTACCTTTCAGTAAAGCGTGTAAGGGGGCTTGTAAGAAAGCAGCATTAGGGATGAACCTATGATAGAAATTTATCATCGCGAGAAATCTGCGCAGTTCCTGTACATTTTTTGGCTGAGGGTAGTTTTGTAAAGTTTGTACTTTAGAATCTGAAGGTCTTATGCCATCAGCCGAGACAATTACTCCTAAAAATAATAATTCTTTTTCTCCAAAAATGCATTTATTTGAATTTAAGACAATGTTATGTAGGCTTAGTCGTTCAAAAACTGTTTTTAGGTCCGTAAGGTGTTCTGCTTCATTAGTTGAAGCGACAAGAACATCGTCCAAGTATGTAAAACAACAGTCTAAGCCTCTTAGTACCTCATCCATATGCCTCTGAAAAGTTTGGGCTGCATTTCTCAAACCAAAGGTCATGTAGTTAAATTCGAAAAGTCCTATGGGAGTAATTACCGCTGTTTTTGGAATATCCGCTTTTCGGACAGGTATCTGATGATACGCTTTCACTAAATCCAATTTGGAAAAAATTGTTTTACCTGCTAATCCAGCATTAAAATCATGGATGTGGGGAATTGGATAGCGATCAGGGATGGTAACACTGTTTAATCGGCGGTAGTCACCACAAATTCTCCAGGTCCCATCGTTTTTAGGAACCATGTGGATTGGACTCGACCATGGGCTTTTTGACGGTTTACAGATGCCTTGTTTAATAAATGCAGAAAATTCTTGTTTGAGTGCGGCTAACTTATCTGGTGATAAACGTCGTGCTTTAGAGGCTATAGGGGGACCATTTGTATGTATATAGTGAGTTACAGCGGAGTTTTGATTGTCTTTACTAATGAAAGGTAGCGTTAATTTAGGATATTGCGAAAGTAGTTTAATGTACTTTGTAGTGTTGGCAAGTGTTGTAATACCTAATGATGGGCCATGTGCCGCTTTACCGCTTGAAGTTACGAACATAGTTTGGTCCATAATTCGCCGATTACGGATATCGACCAATATACCAAACCGCTCTAAGAAATCAGCACCTAAAATGGCGTGGTCAACATCAGCAATAAGGAATGTCCAAGTATAGGTCATGTTAAGCCCAATGTTAACTTTCAATTTCTTGCTGCCATAGGTGTTAATGCAAGTACCGTTAGCGGCGTAAAGCGTAGGTTGAGATGGTTGTAAAAATTTATTGGTATGCATCTTTGATCGGGGAAAAACTGAGACGGCAGCACCACTGTCTATTAAGTACCGAGTACCGGTAACTCTGTCATAAACAAAAAGACGACTGACTCCTCGACCGTTATCTGTCGTCGCCGAAACAGATGGGTCTACTAGTTTTCCTGATAAGAGCAAGGTTTTTTGCATTTACCTGCAAGAGCTTTGAACCGCCTATGGTACCAACAAATTTTCCTGGCTTCATTCGAGGGAGAACGATGTCTAGAATGAGACCGACGACGATTGTACCTATTCTTACTAACGTTGCGCTGGCGTGTCAGCTTGTTAACAGAAAGCGTGAGGGCTGCAACTTGCTTAGTTAAAACACTAATGGAATTTTCACAGTCACTACTGCTGCATGCGGTATTTGGAGAGACAGCATTAATGGCGGCAAGACCTGAAACTTCGGAAATTTTATCCGCGATTTTCGCGAGACCGTCTAAGTTTTCTAGACTTACAGAAAGTATCTGTTGCATATGCACGGGCAAACGTTGTAACCATAAGGCGCGAATGCCTTCGTCAGTCATTTGACCGGATGCAAGATTTTGCATTTCGTGTAGCAATTGGGAAGGTCGTTTGTCTCCTAAGGAAATGTCTTGAAACAATGATCTTAAACGAGCTGTTTCAGTCTCCGCAAAATGGTCAATAATACGTTTTTTAAGAATAGCATAAGATTGCTCTGAAAGTGGGGTTTTAATTATGTCCGCCACACATTGGAGAACGTCTGAGTCTAAAGCAGAAACAACACTTAGAAATTTAGTGACATTAGCTGTAATACCAGATATGGTAAATGAAGATTCCAGTTGACAAAACCACAACTCGGGATTTTGTTTCCAAAATGGCGGTGGACGAAAAGCGATGCGGGAAAGTTCCGGCTGCGGAAAATTTCCATCCGTAACAGAAATTGCTGACTTTTCCTGAGCAGTCATAATGTAACAAAACAAGTAATAGCAATGTAAGAAGTAGAAAAACTAAGTAATATGAAAAATACTTATACAAGTTACGAATAAGAAAATAGTGGTAGTCAACCGAAAAGAAATTTTAACGAAACAATTCGTACAAAAAGGTATATTGAAATAAGATTTTCACCTGTGCGTCATTTTTCCACGTCCGGGTCACCATTGAAGTGAATAACTAGCGTGCTCAAGTAAATACAGGATAATTAAAATCAATAGGCTTTTATTGCGACTTAAAATCAGACAAGCAACACACTTGCCATCTCACTCTGCCTGTCTGGCGAGTGAAAACCAACAAGCTATATATACAGGTAAAAATATCTTCTGATTGGTTGGTGACAATAAATATTTACATAAAATTATAATAAGCACAGGAATCATGTGCGGAAAGAAAAGTTCGTTCTAGAAGGAGAGTCACGCACATGCGGCTCTGTAGTGCGAATCGAATACTGCACATTCGTTCACCACATGTCTATTGCGATAATTTTATTTTTCAAATGCGAGACAAAATGAAAATATATTTTGTGTTTACAATATAAATCATATTAACATTTTTTAATAAAGTATTTTCTTTTCTTTTTAAAACTTCTAATATTTAATAACAATGTCAATGATTTAGAGGCCACATAAATTTCTCAGGCAAACGCAAAGACAACGAAACAGACAAGTAAACGCCGGAACAGAAGAGCTAAACAATATCCGCTCCGATGTACTGTGCATGCGTAAGATCTTGCATCAATCGCTTGAATGTGTGGTGCTTTTCGGTGTGCCGCTTGCGTGCAGCAGCACTATCGGGAAGCAATAGGTGCGCGTTGAAGACATGCTCCCTCAGTGTGCGGCCTGCCTTAATGAAACGTACATCTGCTTTTCCCCTGATCACCTCTGAGAAGTGTCATCTTAATGATTGAATTACAACGGGATTTTTATTTTTGTCTAGGATTGAGGGAGGTCTGTAGCCTTCCGGCCATGTACCTCGTTTTCTAATGAATTAGAATCCTTGCAGTCTTGGCCCGGTGATTAACAAATCAGAAATAAAGATACAATAATGAATAATACAAAAATATAGAGGTAAGTGCTAGCACTCTGAATGACTTGTGGATTAAGTAATTGAGTAATCCTAGTATTAGACACTTAAATGATGACAATAATTCTTGGTACACATAAAATTCCTATAAAATTTTTTACGAAGGAAAATATAAGGAGAATACACTGGATGATTACAATAATTCTTTGAAGCACACAAATTCCGTTAATATATTTACAAAAGAGTTACAAAAAAAAACACAGGTTGATGATAATAATTCTTGAAAAAGACAAAGTTCCGTTAGAATATTTACAACGGAAGACAAAAACAAATATGGAAAAATTTTTTTTCTAAGATTAAATAAAATTGAGATATTTACAGGATGTATACAATTTATTTACAATGCGGTTTCTCACAGGATTTCATTTAGGTAGAGATATGATTTCCATTATTATTCTTCTTACTAGGATTTGTAAGAAGAATAATAATTAATGGAATCCATTTGGAATTATTTAAATAAATTTCTCACTCCATTTGGAATTATTTTTTCCATTTGGAATTATTTAAATAAATGGAGATATTGGTGAGCAGTTTTATTCTCAACACTGCTCTGGGCCTGTGGAAATGCATTAGGTCATAAGGACTGTAAAGTTCAATACCCTGAATCTCACAATTGTTGATTGTGTATTTTTTATGGTAGAAATTAAATGCAAGAAATTTGAGGGCTATCGGCAGGATTCCCAAGTTCTCTCTTATTTGCCTGATTTCTAAAGTAAAACTCTGAATAAGTAATTAGTCTAAGTATTTTGCTTTGCTATACTTCTAAGACTTTGATAGTTGAATCAGCTGCACCTCCCCACATTGGAGCAGCATAGGTTATTATTGGCCTGAGGTAGGCTTTATAGATTAGGAGTTTATTTGCTAGCGAGAATTTTGACTTGGGGGCTAGAAAGGGATAAAGTTTTGGCTGCTATGAATTTATTTTTGATTTTAGTAATACGGGCTTTCCACGTAAGTCTCTTGTCAATAGTGAATCCAAGGTAATCAACCCTACTAGCCCAGGGAATTTCTCTTCCTGCTAATTTGACCTTTTCACACGGTAACATTTTTCTTATGAAAAGAACTGCATGGGACTTGGTCGGATTTACCTTTATTTTCCATTTAACATGCCATTCTTCTATTACCTTCAGGTGTTCTGATAACTGTTGGTGTAGTGTTTTGTGATTGCTATTTCTGGTTAATATGGCAGTGTCATCCACAAACAGGCAGAGCATAGTATTAGGGCTCTGCGGAATATCATTGATGAAGGCATTAAATAGGAATGGGCCCAGCAGTGATCCCTGTGGGACGCCTGCTAATACGGGCTTTTCCTGGGAGTAAACATTATGAAAACTCAGACATCGTTTACATCAATGCAAACTAAATATTTAACGAGCAGGCAACCGAATAGTTAACGCTCAGTTTTTAAGCTTGAATACATCCAACGTTTCACACTCCCCTTAAATGTCGCAGACTAATTAGTCCTTGTTTTCAATAAATGACCGCGCTGAGCCACAAGTTTTACTAAATATTACAAGTTAATCCCGTCGGTGTGGAGTTAAAGTTTGGGAAGAGGCTCGTTCACTTGACGCGCAATTTCAAAGCACTTGGACTATGATGTGCTTCAACAGTAGTCGGAAATGTAACACTGTCCACCTTGGGCACGGGTGTTTGTAGTGGTTCGGAATCCACTTTAAACATTAGGTCCCGGTCTAATTAGCCATCGTGTGCCAAAAATTGACCGTTGAGCGACAAACAAAACAATGTAACACTGTACCAATAAAAAAAATACACATTTCTTTTTCAAAACATATATTTTTCGAATAAAATTTGTTTTAGTATTTTTAATAATTGATTATATAAATATATATATAACCATTGTGTATTTTATTTTTTGTTAAAATAAGTTTGTCATATGATGTATCCGGGTGCGTATTTCTGTCGCCAGAAATGCGTTTGACAAGTACATTTTCAACTTACACATTTGATTAAGCAACTTACTTTTGTAATCCTACAGAGAATTTGATATCATTGCCAAGCTACATCAGCTAGAAATAGTAACCCCAATGGAACTTTTAATGTGGATAGTTACTTCCAGTACAAACATTCTTCACATATTTTACATATAAAGCCCTCTCGGTCACGAACATGAAACCTTTCTCCTACAGACCATAAAATATTAGTAAAGCGTGTATTTATTTATTTATTGTGTGCTGTTGTCGCTGGCAACATGGGGGTGCGCTGTTCCACTTGAGAGTTTTTCCGAAGTCGTGTTGGCAAGGTAAACTATAACCGTACTTGGTATATTTTGGCGACGTTTCTTATTTAATACAAACCTAAAGAGGTAGTCTAAAAGGGGTGTGGTGAATGGCGTTACCTAGTAGGGCGGTTGTAATAATGTAAGCAAATGAGGAAAACTCTAACAGAAATTTTATGAATCGAAAAGCAAATGAATGCAATAATGTTTAAAATCGCTTTCTATAATGATACATGTATTCAATTTTTTTCTCTTTAATAAAAGAAATTAAATATTTTTGAATCATAAATTGTTAATCACAGAATAATTGTAAAATTTATCTTTCTTTTAAATTGCATAAAATGTGTATGGAATAAATTCTGTAAGCAAAATAGGTCATTTATCTAATTATTTCTAAAATTAAATTTCTAATCTTATTTTATACGCTCACTCACATGTCATAATGATGTTTATTTCTCCACCTTATATTTCACCCAATCGCATTTTCCCCGGGCAACGATAGCTCCGCCTGCAGCTCATCGTAGCTGGGTTACCATGCTGTAACTGTAATCGCTTAGATTTGGCGAAGAAGGCGATGAAATGTGTCATTTGGCGGAGGCAACACGAGTACCCGTATATCCCCTTAAAGATTAAGTAAAATGCTATTTAGCCTCTGTAGTATTGAATTTGTGAGAGTTTACGGGAAGTCGTGTTGGCAAGGTAAACTGTAACCGTACTTAGTACATTTTGGCGACGTTCCTTATTTAATACAAACCTAAAGAGGTAGTCTGAAAAGGGGTATGGTGAATGACGTGACCTAGTAGAGCGGTTGTAATAATGTAAGCAAATAAAAAAAACGCTAACAGAAATTTTATGAATCGAAAAGCAAATGAATGCAATAATATTTAAAATCGCTTTCTATAATGATACATGAATTCAATTATTTTCTCTTTAATAAAAGAAATTAAATACTTTTGAATCATAAATTGTTAATCACAGAATAATTGTAAAATTTATCTTTCTTTTAAATTGCATAAAATGTGTATGGAATAAATTCTGTTAACAAAATAGGTCATTTATCTAACTATTTCTAAAATTAAATTTCTAATCTTATTTTACAATTCAATTTACTTTATCTAAAACCATGTTATTAATAAATTTTTATTTTATCAATTTAATTTACCATTTATTTGTAGCTTCAGAATTTAAATTGAGTATTTAATTTCAAATCCTTTAGAAGTGTGGAATTAACTATGTAATAAAATGAAACTTATAATTGGAATAAATGTTTAAAGATTTGTACTCATCCAAAGAATAGAAAATTTTTTTTGATTATCACCTTTTATTGATTAGAAGTGAGCAAAATTATTTCTTTATTACTCCATCTATTACAAAAATGAAAATATATTATTAATACTCATTCTAGAAAACAGTAGTTTTATGTATCTGTTTTTAATCATATCTTTCACGCATAAGTTTACACAAAAATAAGACAGATTTTGAAGTTCAAATATTTAAAAATTGTTAATGTCCTTAGACTGGAAAAATATTATTGTCAGATCTGATAGTCATAGTTAATAATTTAATTTTTCTTGCTTATGGTATTTATACCTTTATAGAGTATTATAAGATTAATGTAATTTTCTTAAATCTAAAAATTAAAATTTCCTTTTGAATAAGCAATGTTTTTGCCTTATTTTAAATTTTTCTTTCAAAAGAAAAATATTCATTTTAGGAAATATATATTCAAAGAGAAATTCTCAATGATATAAATTATTCAAAAGTTGCTTGTTATAAAAGTATTTACCTTCAGCTGGTAACCAAATATAATTTTTCCATTATTTTCAAAGAGTGTATAAAATATGAGCCAAATCACAAATACTGAAAAAAATAAAATTATTTTTCTTTTAGTAGATATATCGTTTAAAATTTAAAAGACATTCAATTTTTCCTAAAATTATAGCTGATTATTTAACTAACTTAAAAATTAATTTTCAAGATTCATTAATGTTATAATTTTCAATAGTTATTATAGAACAGAATTTCAATATTTATACAATTAAATGAATTTCAACAACCTAAATATAAATTGTAATTATTTATACTAAATATAAATTGTAATTATTTATATAAATTGTAATTATAAAAATACATTGTAATTATTTTTCAAAAATTTAATTTCAAAAATTTATAGTAAAGAGAAGAGTATATCACGTTTGCACTTTATCTGATAAAGAAGCATTACTTCTTTATCAGAAAAACTGTAAATGTGATATACCTACAATTAAACTATATATATAACAAATGTTACTTAAAAATATTATCCCCGAAATGTACTGGCCAAATTACTTTTTCTTAATAAGAAACTAAGCGTCCTTAGTTAAAATATTACCTCTAGTAATTTACAAAATTCCTCAAAAAATAATGAAAACTGTACTAAAAATATGCAAATGATTATGGAAAAGGAGGAAAGTTAATGAAAAGAAACTTTATTTTTTATACTTTTTGCAGTTATAAATTTAAACATTTGAAATGTCTTCTATTTTAGTTTAAAGTTATATAGTCAAGTTATATAGCCGAAGTCAAGTTACATGTCTATAAAAAATTATAATATTGATTAATCAAATAAATCTTTTCTATTCCAAATAAAGAATATAATATCTAATTAATATTGCTTCGGCTGATAAATATGTCATCAGCACTTCTCTCTGGATGTGGTTATTTACTATTTAAAAAAATCAAAATGAAAAATTTTTTAAGAATTTTGACAAAATTGCATATTTTTAATAATTAGAAAAAATAATAAACTAACTTAATTGCCTAACAATAGCTTTTAGGGGAAATAGTAAGCTACTGACTTCAGTTTAAATATTGGGAAAAAAGTTGATTGTAAGTTTTTCATGTTCCGAATGATTTGTTTCTATAATTTTGTAAAAAATATCATTCCTTACTGGAATCTATGTTGTTATTATATTTATTTTAGTATTTCTTGAATTGTTATGCCTAAATATTAAAATAAATATATCTCACGCATGAAAAATTTTTTTAGAAGGAGAATAAAAGCAAAAATAAAAATGGGGAAATCTTAACGCTACTATTTAGAATAGTAATTTAGTTATTAAATATTTAAAATAAAACTGTTAATATCACACATTTTTTCACATATATTCAAATTAATTCTGCATTAAATATTTTTTCCTTCACCGAACTATATCTACCTTGATATGCAAAAGTTCAGAAGTGGTAAATTTCGAGAAACATTGTTTAAAAAAATAATTTTGTAAAATAATGTTTTAATTTCCTTCTTCATTTGATAGTTATAAAATAAAAATATTTTGCTTCACTTGATTGCATCAAATGTTTTTTAAATAGTTTTGATTAAAGTACTAAATATTTATAAAATACATTTTTGTGAGCCTAAATTCACTAATCGGAAATAAATACTTTGCCTAGTTTCGACAGCATTAATTTTGCTTTAATGTTAACCTATTAAAAAAAGTATCTTAATTTATTATCTTACCGCAACTATAAAATTTATTTCTTATATTAGAGATATTTTATTCAAACCCAAAATTTTTAGCTTAATATCAGAATTTACTCATTGAAATTTTATTTCTAAAACACACGAAAATGGATTGATCATACCATGGTGTTTATTTGTAATATTCTATTTCAGGAATGTAAAGTATAACCTTTAGTATTGCTGTTATTTATTGAAGTACTCGAAAATCAAAATGTAATATTTAAAATATAGTTCTTAAATCATTAAATGAAAATATTTCTTTTACTGATGAAGGAAGTTTAATATTTTCCGGAATTAGTAAGAAACATTAACTTTTAATCAATGATTATATTTAGGAATTACTAGTTTAAAATATCCTAAAACTTACATAAACATTTATTAAAATAATTTTGAACCTCACAGTTAAGAAATTAAATAATTTATCTTGTTCTCTGCTGTTTTCCTTATACAAAATGACGTTTATTATTACGAAATACAAACACTTTTTACATATAATTAAATTTAATCATTAATTTATGGTAACATCATTTTATTATGTTTCTGAAACAGATGTGCATTTTGTACACATCTGTTGGAACAAGTGGTTACTAAGTGGCGAAAATTCTATACATTTTAGAAAATTAATATTGTTTTAAAACCTTATTTTTTAAATTTTAATATTTGATTCCAAACAAAAATTATTAACCAAATATTACGATATAGAATTAAAATTAATTTCATCATATTATGATTTATGTTTTTGATTATTTTAAATCTCTCGATATATTTTCATATTTTTAGTTAGTTCTTATAGATAAATATAATAAATAAACCTTGAAAGTATAATTATAACATTAATTTGCAAATATTTACATTTAAAACATTTGTGTCTTCAGTAAAAGTATGCATCATGTTAATACCTAAGCTTTGTTTCCATTTTCTGATAAATATAATCTTGTCACAAGCTATATATTCATCAGAAAAGGGAAACGAAGCTCAAGTATTAGCATGATACTGACATAAATATAATTTTTCTATGAAAATAATTTCATTATGAAGAAAAATTTAAATATATTAATTACAGTTGTGAATGTTAAAATTTTATTTAAAGTTTTATGATTCGTTTTAAAATCAAGTTTGATCGAATTAAATTAATTTTACAAAGTTATTTTTTAACGTTCAACAAAAATTCATGTAACCTATATTATTTTATTTACCTAAAAACATATTTTTTAAAACTAAGATTTTCCATTTTTTGTCGATCATTTATAAAATTATATAAGTATTTAAAATGATAATTCTACGAGCAAGTTATTCAATTTTTAAATTAAAATTAGATTTAATGTAAAATTAATTAAAAACCTAGAAATCACAAAGATTAAATATTCTTCAGTAATATGGTTTTGTTAAAAACAATGAACTTGGTTCGAAAATTTTGACTTTTAAAAATCTTAATTTTTGGAACAAAAAAAAAAATTGAATTTCGTTTTCTGTCTTGCTCGTGTTCTTTACATTTACTTATATAAAACCTATTTTTAATTATTACAATTTATAACAAAAACCTGTTTTAGCTTAAGAGAAATCATTCTGGAGGGATATAATGAAATCGGGCATAATTATTATAAAAAATAATGTTCGATTTATGCCGATTCTGCACTGTAAAAAATTAAAAAGAACTTTATGTATAAATTATTGAATCAAAAAGAAAATATGCCATTGCGTAAAACAATATGAAAAAACAAAAACAAGCTCTTTTGAATAAAAAAATAATATTTTAAAATCGTAAGAATGTCCTATTAAAAAATAAGTAGACATTCATCATTGGTAAAGTAAACGACTGAGAAAATTTCGCATAATCATGAGATAAGAATGTTAAAACTCTTGTCTAGTATGAATACCTGCATTGATTTGTTTATCCTTAAACTATCTTTTTTACAAGGTCTAGTTAGATCGGGAACAACAATTAAAAGTCTAATTCCCAATAAGAATTTTAGTCAATAGAAAACTTAAATACTGAGTGTATCAGTTTTTGAAAAATAAAAAATATTACAAATTTACATGTTTTGGCTGAGAATATTTATGATTTTATTATAAAAAATATATAAGTATATAATTCAATGCTCCAAAGAAATTAAATCTTAAACTCCATTGAAGCTTTTAACTTGCATAATGTGAAGATGTTATTAAAATTATGAGTGTACAGACAATTTTTACTATTTCAACGTCAATTGTTAGCTGTGAACGTTCGTTCAGTAAATTAAAATTAATTCTGACATATACGATCAACCATGGGACAAAATTATTGGAGTGACTTAGCATTTTTAAGCGGCGAATTTGAAAAAATTGAAGTGATCAACACTGATGAAGTAATTAATCAAATTCATCATTAATGGCAAATGAAATGCATAACTAATTAATTTATCCTAACTCACTGTTATTTATAAATACATTTAATCTATATATATTATATATTAACATCATTCACTGCTGTAAAATATACATTTTTGAAAATAATTATATTAATATGTAAAATTAATAATTATTTTAAATTATTTATAAATTATAGCAAGTTTTATTATTCTCCTGTTACATTTCTGAATCCAATTCTAGAGTTCTGATTATTTTTTATTCGATTTTTGTTGTTTCAAATTTAAAACATAACCTAAATCTTCAAAACTATCTACAACTTGAATTATTATAAAGAAAGTGCTTTTATTATTTGCATTATAATCTCTTTATGAGTTTATATTATATTACTATTTATTGTGGGAGGGCACCAAAATAGATATCCTTCAAATTCCCATGAACTGGGTAAAACGCAAACAGCATCTGTGTCTCGATAGATCATTTTATAATTGCTTACTTTATTGACAGGAGATATTCTGGTTCATGGAAAAGTGTTATCTCCCCTAGTTTGTTGATCGATTTTAAATTATTACCAGATGTGGGAAAAGCAGCTTAACTTCCTGTGGTATTTGTACTCAAAATTTCTCAAGGGAGGATCGTTGCCACTTTGGATGACCGAGTTCCAGTGACTCAGTTTGCTGAGTTTTCAGATCAAAATTTCTCAAGAAAGCGTGGGAAAATCTCTTGTCAAAATTAATTCTTTATGCACAAGAATAAACCTACAAATTGCACGGATGTTAGTAATAAGAGTTGAAGACAAATATCCATAATTATAGATAATAGTTTTTTATAAATTGATTTTTAGTTGTTACAACCCTTTAGTTTCTTTTGCATATTTGTAACTACTTATATAATCTCATGAACTTGCAAAACAAACTGTATAAACGAAATAATTAAAAATCAGTTAAATAAATATATACTTATATGTCGAGATTTATGTGATCTGGGCAAAAAACTTGGAGATTAAATTATAAGCTCAGCAAATGTTACAAAATAAGGGGTTTTATTGCATTAACAAGAGTTAATATCTTATATTTGAATGATTTGGAGTTTGAATTATGAGAAAGGCTGAATATGCTATTGCAAAAAATTTGTGATTAGTAACTTCAACATACAAATATACACAATAAATATATTTAATTCACAATTTTAATTCAAAAAAATTTATTCCTTTATTACATATATTTAATTTTGGTAAGTAGGAGAATACATATGTAAATTATAGTACTTAATAATACTTATGTAATATGTTATATACTTTCAGATAAAATATATAAAGTATAAATATGCTAATTTTTATTCATGTAATTTAGGATTATCAGATATAATATGGCAAAAACAATTTTAAATTTAATTGCTGAAAAAATAGGGAAAATCATCAATAAGTACTTAAACTACCATGCAAGCTTCAATTTAAATTATCTAATTTCTCTTTTCATTGCTTTTAAAAGCACATGATGAGTTTTGATGAAATAATTTTATTTATAGAAGATAAGTAATACTATTGGTTATGTTGTATTTAACTTTTTCATTTAAAGTTCCAAGTATTAATATTGAAATGTCATAACCACTGGTACCAAATGCATTAATAAAATCATTGTTTTAAAAAATGAGTTAAACCAACAAGAAAAGTATTTAGTTAAGTTCTTTACATCATGTACGCTTGGATGTAAGATATGATAGATTGTTGTCTATGTCTTTGTTGTATCATATTTATAGTTACTTATTGTGTTATCTTATTTACAAATATAAAAATCAAAAACTCTTTTATTTTTAGTTATTTTTGCTAACAACAAATGTTTTTGATTTTTATATTTGTAAATGAACGTCTATTAATGCCGATGAAATACTTTTAATATTTGAAGTGCAAAATTGCAAAGAATTATTTTTTGAATCATTTTCCATTATATAATAAGACAATCGCTTTATAAAATTATCAGAAAAATCCTAATATGATTATGAACGAAATACCTTAGAACAAGAAAAACGCTGCTAAATATACTACGTTCACTCACATGTCATAATGATGTTTATTTCTCCACCTTATATTTCACCCAATCACATTTTCCCCGGGCAACAATAGCTCCGCCTACAGCTCATCGTAGCTGGGTTACCATGCAGTGACTGTAATCTCTTAGATTTGGCGAAGAAGGCGATGAAATGTGTCATTTGGCAGAGGCAACACGAGTACCCGTATATCCCCTTCCACTTTTCCAACTGAACCATGTTTTGGTGATGAATCCGACTTCCTCAGTACGCACATGCCATAGGTACCCGTTTATAGGGTAGGCAACCATTTACAACACATTCATACAAAGAGAGGATAGAGAGAAAAAGTACATCCAGGACCTCCTTATCCACAGTCAAGCACGCTGACCACTAAGCAAGTTGGGCGGCATTTATTTATTTACTGTTTACATAATACGAACAGACTGATTTAAGACATCGGCGGGTCTTTCGATCTGATGGACATGGCAACTATGCTGACATCGAATTAGAATGGTTTGAACCTTGTTTATAAGTGTGGGTCACGATTTTCAACACTGTTGTACTCTTACATCTTTATTTGTGAGGTAAATTGAAACACTCACTTAATCCTGCGAAAATTTTATTTTTGAAAAAGAATCTAGTTCAAAATTGTTACAAGATCATTTCTTGCATCAAAACTTGAAAATGTTCAATCCCATTTTGAATATAATCACGATCACGTCGAACCAAGTTTTTGACACTCTTCGCAACATTGATGATGTCATTAATGAAATTCCTTTAGTTATGGTTTGTTTTAATTTTATCAATGTTGTTTTTTACAAAACTTCACTGGAAAACCCTATCTTCGAGATAATTCCACAACTATATACATATAAATGTGGTGAATGTTGATGTCCAGACATTTATTGAAATTAAGCAAATAATTCCTTAATTTCCATTGTTAACTTTCCACAATAAAAAATGTTGAAAGAAGCAGACTATTTCAATTCAAATAATTTGCTCAGAATCAGATTAAAAATTCCTAACAATCCTAATTTAGGTTTAGAAAACGCTTTTTCAATATCTATGGAATGGAGGAACGATAATCGCACATTATATATGAATATTAAATAAAATGATGTGCGCGTTGAGTCTTTTTAGTTTTATAAATGTTGAAAATCAAAAGTAAATTCTTACTCTTTTAAATTAATCATACTATCAACTTTTAAAATTTCAAATTATTTTCTGTGTCTTGAAATGCGAGTTTCAATTTATAACATAAAAATTCAGTTATCTGATTTGATAAATTGTGAATTAAATGAAGAAATAAAAGATATATTTGTAAAATTAATAAAAAAATTTCTACACCCAATTCCACTTTCAAAAATAATTTTAAGTCTTTTTTTTTTTTTTTTTTTAGGGATAAATATATTACTGTTTTTTGACAGTTCAATTGGCAGCTTTCATTATCCTATTTTTATTGAAACGATTTATTCTTATTCATTATTTAAGAATGCGTA
Organism: Latrodectus hesperus; assembly: GCA_037975125.1. NCBI lineage: Eukaryota > Metazoa > Arthropoda > Arachnida > Araneae > Theridiidae > Latrodectus > Latrodectus hesperus. Next base: position 29,858 of record JAJQOW010000277.1, read on the forward strand.
TTTGTGTACAAAATTTTAGACCTTGAATTATTATTTCTTTTGGTATTTTATATTTTTGATAATTGTATTTATAATTTAAGGAAGTACGCTGCAATTTATGAGTACATTTTGTAATTAAGCAAATTTGGTTTATTTTAAATTTTTGCAAAAATTATTCTCTATATAAAATATATTTTAAGAAGCCATGAGAGGGTCGAAAAGTAGAATATTTCCAATTAAAAGAATAAAGTTTATTTCACGTTGGTTGTGGTGCCATCTATTGCAATTAACGCGAAATTTTATACAAGCACTGTAATTCATTTTGATCTTATGTTAGTAAGCTTATTCATCATTTCTAATGAAATGAATTATAAAATTAAAACAGACGATTTCATTATCTTGAATTAGATTATGTATTTATCAAACATAAATGTTAATTTCAGCAATGTCTTTAAGGATGAAGTTAATTTTAGTATAATATCTTACAATTTACTTATTAAAAAATATAAATATTTATCAACATTGATATCCTGAATCGTATACAATAGATGTAAACCCTAAATAAGATACATTCTGGAAGATATACATAGAAAAATTTTAATTTAATAAAAGTGAATATTAACAAAAAAAATATTAAATTTAAATTATTTTAGTTTGTACTATCTCATTAATTTTTAGTTTTAAATATTTAATGATTGGCTAATATATAACTAAGCATTAAATACACACAAATGTTAATCAAACCACATTAAAAAATATGTATACGACGGAGTGTTTTGTGTTGCCATCTGTTAATCGTGAGGAAATAAATTTCATCTTACTTACCTGATTAAAATGTTAATATATTTTTCAAAATATCAAAACAATGAAAGTTAATCTAAATTCAATTTGATGGTTAAATTTAATATTAATTTTACATTATTTAAACAGAATCTTTTTTGTTTAATTGTATTTAATTGGAAAAATGCGAACTTTATATATATATTTTTTCTTTTCAAAAAGATTCATACAAATTTGTATGCACGATTACTTTCAAAACATTCATGGACCTCATATCGATCTAAACTAGGAAAATTCAAAATAATTTCATCCTTAAAAATGCTTAGTAAAATTATTTAGCGATTTCGTTAAATTTTTATGTTATGTCTGTTACGCATTGAGTCGATCGATAATGCAGTTTCTTCCAAAGTGTGGTTTACATTAAATACAGAAAAGATAAGAACAATGATTATTATTGCTTTTTTTTTTGTTTACGATATTCAAACATTTATCCTCTCTGGTTTCAAGAAACTCTAAATAATATTTATTATCTTAAGCCTTTATGAATTGTTGAATATTATGGGAAACTGCGTATGTAAGTTGAGCGTATATAACAAATTATTTTAATTAGATCACTAAGACTTAATACTGGCCCCGAAAAATTAAATTGTTTGATTAAATTTCACTTCTGTATGCTAATTTTTAAAGCATACTTTGTTAATAAATTTGCAACGGTATATCATTTTGCCGAAAATATTTTCTCTACATTTGAGTATAAAATTTATTGCTATCAAACTACGTGAAAGTGATTACTTTCATATAGCCTTGAATTTATAATACTGATGATCTAACAGTATTTTTAATTTTTAAAGGTTTAATTTATGCCTTCATATTTTTTAATCGAAATAATATACTTTTAAACTGAAATATACGCAATAGAAAAATGTACTGAACTAACATTTAATAGAAATATTCATGTTATGTGGGAGAAATAAAGACACCACACCAAAGAAAAGTTTACTAGAACTAAAAAATATAAAAAAATACAATTCTTTTACCATTCAAATTTATCCCTGATATTATATTCAGCTCTTAAGATACTTTAAAAATTGAAAGAAAATGTAGATTCTTCAATCAACTTTTAAATATTAACATTTAACAATTAATACTGCTGTTAAAATTAATATTACAGTTAAAAATTGAGTAAAATAATTTAAGCTTAAGATAATTTTATAAATCCCTAAAACTGCTTGAAAAGAGTAGTTATTTAAAAAAATTATTTTTGCCTCTTTAAATCAAAACGAGAACCTAATTTTTAAATTAAATAGCATAATATAATTGGGTAAATAGCTTAATATATATATATATATATATATATATATATATATATATATATATATATAATATATATATATATATATATATATATATATAATATATATATATATATATATATATATAACTGTAATAATAACGTAATAACGTATATCTTTAAAAGTTAACATTTTAAGATCATCTACGCAAACAACAAATTATAAAAATTTGTCCATTGTTCTCATAACAGTGCATTGTCAACGGATCCATTAAATTATATTTTCTTTGAAGCTCCAGTAAACATAGTTGCAAGTATTGAAGTAAACCTAAAATAATAAACAGTTAATTAATAATAGAATAATTTAAAAACCAAAAGTATAAAAAAGTATTACAATCATGATTAAGAAATTATATTTTTAAGGACCAAACGTTTATATTTAACAATAAAAATTTTTACATTAACATAATACCAATATAAAGCTGCAAAACCTATTGATATAAATACATTTGAAGATGCAGAATTTCTAAGCTTCAACAAAAATGAGTCCTCGTAGAATTAAAAAAAAAAAAATTTTAATTTGAATTAAACTTAAAAAAGTAAATATTATTAAATCAGAACGATATTTCCGAATCTTAATTATTTGATAAATTCTAATAGAAATACATTCTTTTTTTATTACAACTAAGTACCTAATTATGTATAAAGTGGAACACGGTATTCTGTAAGATGATGAAGTCAATAAAGTTTGTAATGAGCGTCTTCTCAACGACCAGTATTAATTGTCGCAAAATGCCGGAGTGCTAAAAAATGTTACATGATATCTGTGTATGTTTGGGCGCGAATGATTGCTTATACAGCATCTAAGCTGGACAAAAGCTAAAGCAAATTTACAACTCAAGTTTTCCATACTGATCATTTCTAATCAATGTTCCGACATATTCATGGTTGAGTAATCCAAAGAATGGCTAAGCTATAGAAGTAAAAATTAGTGATTTACTTGGACATTGTATTACGTCCAGTGAAAGCCTGATTTAGTCAAGATCCAATTTGTTTATTTGTCACTTAATGGTCATTTTTTGCACACGAGGCCTAAATAGACCTTGACCTACGGTTTAAAGTTAATTCCGAACCACTGCTAACATCCAAGTCAGATACGAATTCACGAACTGTTGAACCGAAGGCATGTGTGCTAACTTTTCGGCTACCAATAAAAATCAGAAAACGAGGAAAATGGCAAAATTTTAAATATAAGAGTGGATAATTTATGCACTTGAAATATGCATTAAAGTCTGTGTAAATAGAACCTAAAGCCACCCATACTATTATACCAAGAAAAATGTCAGCATAAGAAAGTAAAGTAGCAGCTTATGCAGAATATTCTTTTCACTGTCCCTGACTCAAATCTGATCACTGTGGTATTAATACAGAAGGGAATTTTGACCAAAAACACTGTCTCGTAATATTCTGATATCTTGTTAACTCATCAATATATCTTATATTTTATACTCTGGTATCTTATTCCACCACCAAACGCTTTCGTATTTTTAAAAATAAGTTAAAGCAGCATTTCATTTATAGTATAGTACAGAGTTCACCAATTAGTGTCTCACATATCCATTGTTGGATACAATTTTTTTCTGCCCCACTCAGACAAACAGAAAAATCTATTTTGAACCAAGATTTCCTTCCTGTCCCAGACGAAACATTCGTTTCTATTTTTCAGTAGGATCGTCATGTCTGCATGTATGAGAAAAACGAATAATTGTGACGAATAATAATAAAAACAAATGTATCTACGGCCTAACAAGTTGACATTACGTGTAGAACGAAAAACAAATAGCAATATATATTTTTGGCGAGTTAAATGGGCAATCCATAAAATACGTATTAGCGCTTCTTTGATTAATTGTATTTTTACACTTTCAAAAGTAAATAAAAAAAACTTTCTATTTTGGTGACATCATAAATTTCTAAAAAAACATAAAATGAGGGACGAATGCGGTGTTTTAGAAAGAATGAATAAATATAATTTTTGTTAAAATAGCGAACAAAGGAATGTGCTTAGTGTATCATGAAATAATATAAATATTTAAAGAATATAATCAAGTTTCATGATAGCCTACAATCGTGCTGAACAATTCATTTTGGATGGCGAATTTATTAGGTAAAGTATAAAAGAGTGTGCAAACGTATTATAACCTAATGTAAGAAGGAAATGAAAACATTTCACTGTCAAGAGAGATCATTGTAATTCAATGACTTTATTGCTGAACAAAAAGGGATTGCTAACAGGGACTTGATTTCCTTTGAAACTGGATGAAAGCACAAATAAAGATACTGATCTCAAAAAATGCACCTTCATAAATTAAAGGAAATGTCGCTGTAACAGATGAATTTCTTAGCTTACAATCAATGAAAGATACAATCACTCGGTAAGGCTTGTTTTATAGTACTATAAATTTAATAGAAAAAGTAGCTTGTGCTAGAACAAAATGGCAAGGTAAAATTGATGGAGCCAAAGCTTTCAAGTAGAAAAAATGAATGAATGGTTAAACTCTCAAACACAAATTACAAAACAACACAAAAACTAGAAGATCGAGATCTTTTATCGCATTTTGATTCAGGAGATTCTATGTGGTCTGAACTGAACTTAAAGCATGGCGTATGTACTATGAGCCGTATATGCTAGTATGGTGAATACAATAAGAGCAATAACGCACTATTGACAGTTCTGTGGATGAGGAGGCAAAGTATGAAAACGTATTGAAATACAGTAGACTGAGGTGGTTGAACCCAGCCAAAGAAATAAAAACAGTTTAATCACTGAAGAAAATGAAATCCTCTTATTTTTAGAGACGAAAGAAATATTTCACTGTTTTGTTTCAAATATAGGATATGTGATGCAGCTGATATATTTCAGAAATTAAATGAACTGAAAGAGCAGACACAAGGAAAGGGACTGTTTTCTCATGACATGTGGAATTTAAGAAAAAATCATTCGTTGCAAAACTTTGCTTACAAAATAAGCAGATAGATATTTTTGGGGATTTTCTTTTACTAGGAAACATAACGTTAAACAAAAATACTTCAGCTGAGATTTCAGATCACTGGTAGTTTGGAGGACGGAGAATCGCTTGAATATTTAAGAATTTAAAAAAAAAATCAGAATACATCAAATTTGCTTCATTTATTCTATTGATACAGCACTTTGCAGGACTTCATTAACTTGCAACAAGATTAGTTTTATTTGCTGTTCCACGGATACATTTTGCATATACCAGAACCGAATGTTTAAAATAAATTCTGAACCAGTAGAAACAACCAAGTAAAACGTGGGAATTGAGCCTTCGAGAAATCAAAATACAGAATGCTGACCAACTGTTGGCTGGGCGGACTTAAAAGAAGACCATTAAGTAAAATCAAAGGAAAAGTTTATGACATTTACCGCTTTTTACAAAAATTTATTACCTCAAAATTTTCTAAACATGATGAAATTTGTTGGGAATATTATTTACATTTGAGTGAACACATCTTTGCCATTAAATAATTCCTTTTTAATACCAACAAAAATAAATATAGAGAAAAGTTAGTTAACATCAACCTGTGTGATGAGAATTTCAACAAGTAAACTCATTCCTGATTTAAAATTTTGCAGTTGCAAAGTATTTTACTACCCGTTTGGGAGGATTTTTCAAATATAGGAAAACCGTGTCACAAAGGAAAAAAAACCCCAAATTCTCACGCTTCCGTAGTGGGGAAAGTGCATAAAGAAAGCAGAAATGCAATGTGAATTTCTCGTTGTTCGACACTGGCTGATATCAAACCCAGAACATTTCTCTCTGACGAGTGCTGTCCTACAACAAGGTCATGATGTGTGTATGAATTCTTATTTATCTTACATTTATTAAGTTTTACAATAAAATGTAAGCCTTAATTTTATTTCTAATTCAACTTTGCACCTTAGTATCCTATTCAAGATGCAAAAATTGTTAATAAATGCAATCATTTTAAAAATGAATATCCTTACCGAATTATACAAACAAAATAAATTTTACTTGATTAAATCGGAATATAAGATAATATTTAGCTTAATACTAGAGCATTCCATAATTATTGGCCTGTATAGTCAAAGTCAAATTCAATGGGTAGTTCTATTTCAGAACAATAGTGATGAATCACCAAACATCTCTGGAATGGCGAGTAGAATACTCCATACACTATAAACCGGAGATCAGGTCACCAGAATCACGGAAGGGCGTGAAGAAAAAACAAGACGTGCACATCGAGATATATGAGTTCCGGAATAGACATTCGGCGGTAGCAACAGTGTTCATCATCAACATAACATGGAATGCCGGCAACAAATGAGCGGACAATCTGTAGATTCTTCTCCCAGTCCTGTATCAGTGATACGTTGATCAAGCTTAAATCAGAGCCGGTTGTTCTGTGTACGTTCTGATGTGGAACATTTACGGCTGGAAGTGGAGGCCTACCTATCAACGGCACGATAGCCCGGAGACGAACTCTCCGTAGCACCATAAACATTTTCTCGATATTTAACGTAATGAGCAGGGTTGAAGCGATCAAAATATAAGTTCCACATGACCTAAAGGAGGAGCAACATCAACAACGCTTGAAGACCTGTCGTTCTTTACAGAAGCGTGAGGTTAGGAAGTCACTTCTACTTCGTACCCTGACTGTGGATGAAAATGGATCCTGTATCACAAAAGCAAGCGCAAAGCATAGCATCTGTACACCAGCAAACCCTAGAAACAGAAAGCCAAACCAAACCTTCATCCACAGGAGGTTTTCGTCTCCATCTGGTAGAGCGCCAAGGCTGGTCCTTCATGATTTTCTCCCGCGTGGCTGTACCATTAACACGGACGTGTACCGACATCAACTCGATGTATGCCACCAGTAATTTAACATGAAACAGCCAGCACTAGAGAATAGTTTAGTTTCCATATTCTTGCAAAATATAGATGTCTCCATTTATAGCTGACAAAAACTGGGAGTTAAAGCATGATTTCTTCTCCACCACTGTTATTCACCAGATATGTCCATTTTTGGACCTTACGCCATAAAACTCAACCAATCACCAGATTTGGCTCTGACTAATTACATGTTTTGCCAGTTGGACAGATTTCTTTGGGACAAACAGTTGTCAAACGAAATTCTTTACTGCCAGGGGTTCGTAAATTTTTTGACTACTGTAACTTCTGCCTTTTGCTATAGTGGATTTTTTCCCAGTAAACTTGTCGGGTGGAGTATAATTCAGCCGATGTTGGCTACTTCATAGATTAAATTTCCATTACCAACTCTGTGACTCCTGTTTTTTTGGTGTGTGTTATTTTTGTCCACACATAATTTCGGAATGATCACTAAGAGACAACTAGATTATTATTCACAACATTAAGATTAATATACCAGCCTATTATACATAAAAACGTAAATCAGCAATTTATTTAAAGTAGATTTAAAAATGTGAAATATTATTATTCTTAAAATAAAATTTTCTATCAAGACCGATGAGCGCTTAGTAAGAGGGTGATCGGTATTTTCCTCATGGTATGGCCGTTGGCAACTAGATTATTATGATGACGCTTAGTAACAAAAACATCAATTTTTTAATTGTGAAGTTAAAGAAATATAATCATAAATTAGGAATCAAAGAGAAATCTCGTAACATTGATTATAAAACACATAGCCTAATATATCTGAAACATGACATAAGAAAATCAAAACTAAATAAAAATGATATTCAAGAATTAACATGAACAAGAAAGATTTATATTATTTTTTTGCGTATTTTTATGAAGATATTATAGAAATTTACAGATTGAATTATATGATTGTTGCAAATATAAAAGTCAAGAGTACATAGTAATAGTTATAAACATGAAATAATCAGATAAAAAATTTAATAGTGGATACTAATACTGTTGTTGTTACTAATGACACTTGCACAAGCCAAGCTCGCTATGGCTTGGCTATGCGAATTTAAGTCTATTGGGAGCGTCTTTCGTTTTAATCAGAGCACCATGAAGGTGAATGTACGACTTTGCTCTACACACATGCCATAGGGACCCGTTTATAGGGTAGGCAACCATTCACACCTCATTCATACAAGGAAAGGACAAAGACAGGATTGATAGAGAAAGAAAGTACATCCATGCCCGAACCGGGATTCGAACCCAGGACCTCCTTATCCGCAGTCAGACACGCTGACCACTAGACAAGTTGGGTGGCAGATACTAATACTAAAACGTATTAATTTTTCTCTGCAGAAAGGATGAATTTTTTTAAAATCTTCCAATATGAGCTTCCAGTTCCTTATTTTAAAACAGGAATTTGTATTTAAAAGTCCACATTTTGATTTTGGTAACCTTTTAGATATCATTTTCTTGATAGACATTATCATCTCTATTCCTAAAAGGTTCAGCTAATTCATTTCTATTCCATATTTAGAAAAAGAAATTTGAAGTAATTTTCATTAACGTTTTTCACTATTGTAGATGGCCCAGTCGAGAATATCAGATAAACCAACCCATTATGGTTACCACTTTGGGAATTACGTTGACTTGATGTTGCTAAGGGACATGCCAAATCCCTCCCAAATCACCACAATTGAGGAATTAAATTTTGATCATTACCCGGTTATAGCCTACCTTGAAAATATCAATTTGGAATATTCCCATAATGTTAAAATCACTACAAATTGGCCAAAAATTTAGAAACTACATAAATTTTAATGAACTAATTGAGGCCTCATCTGTAAATGATATTGATAAAAAAGTTGACATTACAAATGTAATCACAAAAGGAATAGAGCACAGTAAAATTGTTAAACACAACACTAAACAAGGAAATTTACCTGACAAGAGATATCCACATTAATAACGGAAAGAAACAAACTAAGAAAACTATACAATAGGCAGAAGCATCCTGAAATAAAAAATAAACTCTCTCAAAGCTAAAATTAAAAAAGAAATACTAGACAAATAAGAAAAGTTGGAATGATTATTTAACAAACTAAAATGTTCAAGATGGCTGGCTCGTTTTGGAGAGTGGTCAGCAGAATGAAAAATCTACCATACCCCCAATCAAAAACGATGCTACACTGGAATATGAAAATATAAAGAAGACTGAATAGCAAACAGCTTAGAAAACAATCAAGTTAAGCAACATTATAAATAAGGAACAAGCAGAAAGAATTGAAATGTATGCAAACTCCTACATTGAAAACAGTAAACCAAGAAATGAAAATAATAAATGTCGCACTAGTACACACACACACACACACACACATATATATATATATATATATATATATATATATATATATATATATATATATATATATATATATATATATATATATATATATATATATATATATAAACATGAAATTTCACAACTTAAATTAAAAAAGAGTCCCAATAATGATCGGATTACTAATAAAATAGTGAAACAGCTGCCAGTTATAACAATTTACTATACAACGGAAATTATATAAACGACATCCTTAGACTACCATATTTTCCCCCAAAATGAAAAGAAGCGATAATTGCCACAATTAGGAAACCTGGGAAAAATCCCAGAGAAGTAACCCGCTATAAGCCAATTTCACTTCTTCCAACGTTAGCCAAACTGGCTTAAATAAAACTTCAGGAGCATGATATAGGCAAGCAAATCATCGTTCCAAAGCAATTTGGGTTTAGGGAAAGGGGTTTCCACCTGCCACCAGCTCCCCAGAGTATCTGAAAAAATTGCTATGGGTATTGGAAACCAAGAGTCTAATGGTGTTATCTTCCTAGATATTGAAAAAGCATTTAACAGAATCTGGCACACAGGCTTTGTCAGTAAGATGATAAATGAAAAATTTCTCCTATACTTAATAAAACTTATCAAATATTATTTAAGCATTAGATCATTCAAAGTAAAAATAAATAATGAGTTCTCATCCTCCAAATGTATAGAAGCTGGAGTCTAACCATATTAACTAGATAGAAAGCTGGTTAAAACTTTGCAAAATAAAAATAAACCCTAGCAAATAAACTGCGGTACTTTTTACTAGGAGGAAAGCACCGTGTAAAACTGTTAAAATACATGATTGTGAAATACTCTGGAGTTCACAGTTAACCTACTTAAGAGTCATACTGGAGAAAACATAGAAACCTCATATTGGCTAACATGGAAACCCCATGTTACTAATATCAAGCGTAAATCTGCGAAAGCAATTCAAAAAGTGTACCCACTCCTGGCAAGAAATTCAAAATTAAATATTAAAAATAAATTGTTAGTTTACAAAGGATACGAAGGTCACTCTGAAGTTTTTGAGATACAATTAGAATCTGAATTGAGATCAATTAGAAGAAAGACCTAAAATTTTATATTATAAAGTTATACTTTATAATATAAAATTTTAGGTGTGTTTAAAGTAGTCTCCTCCACCATCAATGCACTTTTGTAGACGAATTTTCCACAGATTAAATGCCTCAAGCCATTCATTTCTTCGAATAGATGATAAAAATACATTTATAGCCTCATCAATCTCTTCTTCTGAATGAAAACGACGTCCACGTTAGTTCTTTTTTAGATTAAAGAATAACCAAAAGCCGCACATAGCTAGATCAGGTGAATACGGCGGATGTTCGATCACTTTAATTAGTTTTTGTTTAAGAAACTCAACTGTTAATCGGGCTGTATGTGAAGATGCATTGTCATGGTGAAGCATTAGTCCCCTAACATTCAGTTCTTGTAGAATTTCTGGAAGACATTTAGTGGTATACCAGTTTGCTGCTACTGTCTAACATTAACATTTTTCATATGGCAAACACATTATCCGGGATAACTGCCGACGGCAACCTTCCTGTGTGTTTTTCATCCTGAAGGAAATTGCAACCTCTTCTAAATTCTCTAAACCATCTGAATACAGTAGCACGAGCTGGAGATTCATCACCAAATGCTAATTGCAACCGTTGAACGCATTCTTCTTGATTTAATCCTACTTTGAAATGGTAGAAAATCATAGCGCGAAAATATTCTCGCGTCAACTCCATTTTCTCTTCTGTTTAAAATTTATTCCACGCTAAACAAGTTGAAGTAAGTCAGTAAAAAATCGTCTTCTGGGTTAAAATACTTTGTACTTTAAAATTAAACCGTTATTTTTATTTTGTAAATTCTCGTCTGCGCGCATCTCAACAATTTCAGAGTAACCCTCGTATGTAAGACCGATGATGACATATACCGGATTGGAAGGGGGGGCACTTGTGACTCAACAATGAAATTCCTCGAAACTCAACAAAATAAAATATCAAGACTTGTAACACACACACACAAAGTCTGAATATTATTATAGAAATACCCTAATAAAGAAAAGTATTGGCACGCTTACGCTCGCTAAGTTTATAAAGAATAATGCACTAAAATTCTACAAAAATATGGAAAAACTACCCAATCCAGAAGTAAAAAAATAGAAAGATATAGTCCTTTTGAATTAAATAATTTCTATAGGCCGAGGTCAGTATTAAGATTAAAACCAACGGTAGAAAATTGAGCTGAAATAAAGTAAACAATGATAAAATATGAAATGTGAACGACGCAATTTGTAAACAATCCCTCCCCCACAATCCAATGAATCCGAAAAGCGGATTTTCAGGTGTGTACTACTCTTTGGTGGGTGACCACTAAATGTGTGTTCATAAACTACATTTATCCAATATTATGAAAAATAATAAATAAGAACTAAAATTATAAATAAATTATATACAAATTTTCTTTATTAATTCTTTATGTGAATGGTAAATAATAAAAAAGTATTTTCTGTCAAACAGCATCATGTGAATTATTCCCAACTGTGGGTGCAAACCCATTTATGTAAAACATTTTATTATCAATTGTACGGTAACCCAGAAAACTTATTTTTGTAATTGGAAGAAGATAGTAATTAGGCAAGAAAAGTTATAATTGTACATAGAAGAAAGTTGCAACTAAGAATGTAATGTGTACTAACAATGTAAATAGCTTATGTAACTCCACTTGCAAATTGCAAGATTGTGTAAAAATTTTGTTACGCTCGACAAAAAGATTCTTGGTTAGGGGGACAGAGGCTGTAGGGCAGGCAGCAATGGTGACTCCACTTGGAAAAAATCAAGTATCATGAAGAAATGTTAGGCTTAATTCCAAGTTATTCCAAAAGAGGTACATGGCTGAGTAGACTACACACCCTGGTTAACAGTAAATCTGCTAGGGCCTTGCCTCCTTCCTTGTATCTCTAGATATTTTTTTTGTAAGATGAATAAAGTTTTGAGACTGCATCAGTGGAATGCAGGCGGCTTCTCACATGAAAAAAAGAACTCAGCTCCTAACTGTTCTTGATAAGGAGGATGTTCACGTATTTTCTAATGTTGAAGTTAATTTGACTTTGGAATTCATAAAACTCTACAATTTCCCTGGGTATTCTTTACATTTTTACCTAAATCAAGACGAGTCGTCAGTGGTATTCTCGTTGAGCTAAAGAAAACTCTTGTTTCTTCCTTCTCTATTATTAGTGATTTAAACTCTGCCAGTGGCACTGAGATGGTTTGCACTGAAGTTCGGAAAGATAATGTCCAGTATAAAATTTTCATGTGCTACAGCCCACCTGGAAACACAAAATTAAATTTTGACACTCGCTCTTTTTCCCAAAAACTATGCTAATGGGAGATTTTAATGCCCATAGCTTCAGATGGAACTATGCAGTAGAGTAATAGAAGATCTTCTCAACTCGACCTCTTAAAATCTCCCTATATCATCCATTTAATGTTCCCACCTACCTTCATTACAACGGTACCTTTATAAATCCTGATCTTATTGGAGTTTCGGACGATCTTGTTTCTAATACCGTGTTCCGTTCGATTCCGTGGTCGGCATATAGACGGAGTCGTGTCGCAGCTAGAGGAACGGGGTGGTTGTGAATACGAGTGGCAGCGGAGGTCCCGCTCCCGGGCAACAAAAATATATGTCTTTGAATAGTGTGGAAAGAAACGTCTAAATTTATGTTTGTGTTAATAGTTAATGTTTGTGTATTTTTATGTGAAATAAATGTGTTGTCCGAAATGAAGGCATTTAGTATTATTGAACCAACCTGAAGACGCAGGTTCGTGACAACATCACATTTCCAAGACTAATACAAAATGATGGGATACTTGTAACAGAAAAGGGTCTACAAAGTAAAGAGTCTGTATATTTTGATTGCTTCTCATTCCATTAAAAGCCAATATTTAATTATGTATGATTTAAGGGAATTCTTGTGTGAGTGTGTTTTAGAATTTTCTTAAATTTCTTTGTAGAGTTTTGCTTAAGAAATGTAATAAAATTTTGTACAATGTTTAATTTAATTGAGAAATATTTAAGGTTCAATATTGATTTCAAAATATTATTGGTTATTGATATTTGTTCATTAATATTCAGAAAAGTTTTTTTTCTCTAACTGGTGATATTATTAGAAAAATATATAATTTTGATTTAGTATGGAAAAAATATTTTTGGACTTTGTTCATTAAAACAAATTAATGTCGAACAATAATGTTGCTTATTGTCATTTCTTGGGTTATGTGCATTAATTTAAAAGCTGCTGTATTATTGAATAGTAAATTGATGAAACGTATTTTTGGTTTAATGTGATATAATAGGATATAAATGCTTATGCTTAGAATTTTCATGATCATTCTGTAGCTTATTAGGTAAATGATATAAGTTTATGGAATAAGAAACTATTTCAAGAGAGTTTAAATGCCTTTTAATTGTTTATTGTTTTGCATTATTAAATAATGTGGTTCAAAATTAGTCAATGTTATAAGGTATATTAATTATTTATTATGATTGTATTTAATATTTATGTAAAGTAACTAAGTTTAGATTTTCAATTTTGATTCAAAACCGAAAGTGTGAAACATTTTTAAGAGGAGAAATTTTGAATTATTTTATATTTCGAAAGTATTTGTGCTTGCAATGGTGAATAATATATTTTTTCGGTTGTTTCGATAGCTCTGATTCATGTTATTTTAAGATAAAATAATATACAAATAGTGATGAACATAAATGCATATTACTAAAAATTATTTTAACATTTTATTGTTGTTATGTTTGTTGCATAAGTTGTTATGCTTAATGATCTCTTCTGTGATAAGTATTTATTTAATTTGGATTTTGTTTTTGTTTTGATTCATTAATGTGCATTATATAATTGAAGTTCAATAGTGTGTTGAAATGGAAAATGAAACTATAAATTCTTCAATTTAGTATTTGAATAAATTATTTAAGTCTTCTTTTTTTTGTGCTCTAAGAAAACGAGTGTTTTTATTTATTTAACAAATGAAAGGTGATTTGTGTGATCTTAAATGTTTTATTTTTAATAATTGATAATTTAAGGTTTGGTAATTAGCGATAACATTAACTGTTAAAATCGCCTTTGCATTCTTGGGTAAAGCTCGAAAGGAGGAATGTTAATATTGGCTAGTGAGTTAGGAGAACAGATTCCTCCGGACGCAAAAATGATAACATTTAATAAATGTGTGATTACACAATCTAAACATTATGAAGAGTCATTATAGTTTGAAAATTAATAAATACTATAATTTAAGGAGGGAGGGAGAGAGAGAGAGTCAAACTGCAAAAAGGCAACGTGAGCATGAAATTATAATGCGTGAATTAGAACTAAAAGAAAGGGGGAAGATGAGAGCAATTCAGAAGGCACTGTCGAATATGGGCGAGATAAATTAGGAAACACATTTCTAGGTTATTTGAATATAATGAAAGGGGTAATTTTAGATCCCCCAGAACGAGCAGAAGAATGGCCTTTCTTTTTCCATCATGCAGAAAGGATGTTCAAGTTTTATAAAGTACCCGAACAGTTGGAAGGGCAAATTATTTTACAGTGTTTAAAGGGTCGTGACAAATAAATAAATGTTATGCTGTCTGAAGAAGAGATTTAATGTCAAAATCAAAAATTTCATTTTAAAGGAGTATAGAATAACTCATTTACAACACAAGAATTTTGATTCTTGTTATACAGTGGGTAAAAAAGTATTGGCAATTGCATTAATTTAATCATATTGACAAATAAATAAAATGTTATGCAATTTTAGCTGTCGTAATTAAATACAAGACATCTTAGATAAATAAAAAAGGTAAAATTTTTATTTTAATTTGCATTTTCTACGATTTTTTCTTTCAAAAACGAAAATTTGCATGTCAAAAAAGTACTTGCAAAGGTTTAAATGCTATGCAAATTTTATTACATTATGTTTCGACGGATAGGAAATTCTACAGGTATAAAGTTTGCAAAACCACTCCATAAGTGTCTATGCATTATTTTGCGATTACTGCAGTAGAATGACTTCGAAATCGAAGGAGTTGGACGTTAGTGTTAAAAACACAATTATTGGGCTCAGAAATGAAGGTTTAACTTATCGTGCTATAGGAGTGCAGTTGAATATAAGTTTATTAATTGTCAGAAGTGTTGTAAAGGAAACAGGATCAACGGAAAATAAGACTAAAAGTGGGCGACCTCGAATATTTTCTCCAAGAGAAGAAGGTTAAGAAAAACCCTAAAATAAGTGCACCCCAGATAGCTAGATATGTCACTTCCACTTCGCAAAACACTTTCAGTGTACAGACTGTACGAAATGTTTTACACTCTATGGAAATTTATTATGGAAGGGCAGCAAAATAGAAACCATTCATCTCGGAAGTAAATAGGAAAAAGAGGTTAGATTTCGCAAAATCCTACGTTGATTTATCTGAAGAGTTTTGGAACACAGTTATTTTTTCCGACGAATCAACATTTTCAGCAGTGTGGACGACGATATGTGTGGTGGAGGCCAAATATACTGAATTGGAAGAACAACATTTAACTGCTACAGTAAAACATGGTGGAGGCAGCGTCTTAGTTTGGGGCTGTATGGCAGCTAATGGAGTTGGCAACCTGTATTTTATTGATGGTACTATGACAGCACGTACATACATTGACATTTTGCGCCGTAACTTAAAAAATTAGTGCCCAAAATCTTCACTTGGGAACATCATTCGTTTGTCAACAAGACAATGACCCCAAGCATACAGCGAATCTCACCCGTGAATGGCTATTCTACAATGCTCCTCGCCAGTTAAAAACCCCACATCAATCGCCTGACATCAATCCAATTGAAAATTTATGGCATCTGTGCTGGATCTAGAAATCAGGAAACATAAAATTTCAAGTAAAGACGACCTCAAACGTTTACTCTTGAAAGAGTGGCACAAAATTCCCAATAGTACAACAGAGACCTTAGTTTCCCCTGAGAAATAGATTACAAGCTGTTATAGATGCAGAAGGTATGCATATAAATTACTAAACATATACTGATTTTGTTTTCGCTCATACTTTTTGCAATAGTTTTTTTATCATGTAAATTTGGGATTTTCTCGTAGATTTTCACTAAAAAAATATTTAAATGAAAATTTCGTTATATTTATTTGTCTTTTCTCCTTCTGTAACGGCTTTGTTAAAATAAAATTTGTAAACATACTTTGTTAGCAAATATGATCATTTATAGGCAAATGCCAATACTTTTTTATCCACTGTAAATTACATGATAAAAGTTATGCTCAATATGCTACCTGGGTGGAAGCTACATTAAAACTTTATTTAAAATCAAGAGACGTAGAGGCATTTGCTAAACTTAAAGAGCTCATTGTACCTGACAAAATAAGAGACTTTGCCTACACATGTAAGATATCAAATATTTTTGAATAAGATTGAAAATTGGCTTCCAGTCCCTGAATTGGAGTGAGAAAATGATAATTTCTTGGTTTTGATACCAAAAAGTTTCACAATTCCCATAATTATACCAAATTTATTCCAGCCCCACGTGGAATAAAGCAGAACAAAATTATAAGGAATCCTTTTCCAGCTGAAGCTAGAAATTAGAGTTATTGCGAAAAGAAAGAATATTATAATTATCATAAGAACGCAGATCTACAAAAACAAAATCATTTCGGAAGTAATACTGCTAGTTGCGCTCCAGGTAAAAAGGTATTAAAGTGTTACAAATGTCAAGAAGTCGTTTGAAGAAATTTTGCCCGCAAGTGAACACAACAGTATCTCAAGTTTCTAATAAGAGTGAAACTGAAGAATTTAGCAAGAAAGGGTTAAATAAACTTTGCATTAAAAAAGATAATGCAATTTTCTATTGGGAAATTCCAATAAATGAAAAGGTTGGTGAGATTTTTCCAGTCGATTTAAATATAGGCGATAATAAGTTTCAAGGAATCATTGACAGTGGTGCGGAAATTACAGTACTGCGGAAGTCAGTGGTACCCGAAGAAATGTTGCGAAAAGTGCGATCAAGTACGAAAATTTACTTGACGCTTGCAATTGGATCTCCTGTGGAAGGAATGCTGGTTTCAGTTCCATTTAGTCAGCAGATATGATGATATCAGGCCGTATATCATGGTGCATGCTGAGATTATGGATGGATTGTATGAGAAAGCTTTGATCACTCTTAGAGTTTTCAGTTTGTTGAAAAAACAAAGAAAATATCTTGGAGAAGAAATAAAAAATATCCACGGGAAAGAAATAGTTTCGAATGCTTTCAATGTGGAGAAAAGGAAAATAGAAGCTCACAAGGAAATATAGAAGCTAATAAAAAAACACTTGATTTAGAAAATTCTGAAGTAGAGGTTTCAACTACTCCAGTGGAAAGTAACTTGTTAAAGAAGAAATAATCGCTGTTAGAGATGAAGAAAATAATAGTCCAATTTTGCAAGTTAAGATATTAAGAAATGCACAGTTGACCTGTGCTGTATTAATCGGTGTTTGGAAGATGCCAGATAGCGTAAGAACAATTATAGGCTGGAATCAGATTTACTGTACCACACAGGCAATGTGGAAGAACAGAAATATGTTCACCTTGTAGTTTCAGAATGCAGAAGAAAATAAATTTTAAAATTAGCTCACGAAGAACCAACAGGAGGACATCTTGCCTCTAGCGAAACCAAGGGAAGAATCGCAATGTCTTTTTGGTGGGAAGTTATACCAAGTGGTGTGAATCTTGTCACGATTGTCGATTGCGGAGTAAAACCAAAATGAAAGACAGAGGACCAATAGAAGCTGTTGGTAGACCAGAATTACCCTTCCAAGTAGTAAATGCTGACATTTTAGGGCCTATGGTACCTAAGTCTTCCAGGGGACATCAGTATGTATTGTGTGTTATGGATCAGCACATTCAGGTGGTCAGAGGCAATTCCTATTAAATCTTTGACTGCAAAAGCGACGTGCGATGTCTTTATGGAAATTTTTACGAGGACTGGCATTCCTCGAATCATTGCTGTGAACAATGGAA
Source organism: Latrodectus hesperus (assembly GCA_037975125.1). Taxonomy (NCBI): domain Eukaryota; kingdom Metazoa; phylum Arthropoda; class Arachnida; order Araneae; family Theridiidae; genus Latrodectus; species Latrodectus hesperus. The sequence goes on from JAJQOW010000277.1 coordinate 48,278, forward strand.
CAAATTTTGCTGCCAAGTTAACGCGAAAATTTCTAAAAGATTAGGGACTGTACCAAAATTCTCTACACCAGGTTACCCACAGAGTAACGAATTGATATAAAGATGGATTGGCACAATGCAGTCAATGCTACATCATGCTATAAGGTCGCAATATAGTGGATGGGACAAACAGTTGCCTTTTCTCTTGTGGGTATATTGTGAAGTGTCAGACTCTACAAACAAACTTTGTTCTAGGTGCAAAGGTCCAAGGAAAATTGTAGAACAAAAATCACCACCCTTATGCAGTTAAATTACCAGATGGAAGCATCCATCAGCTGCATCAGAAAAAGCTAAGGAAATATATCCAGTCGATGAATACGGTGGGCTTAATTTATGAAGCTGATGAAGATTTTAGGGAAGTTCAACCTGTATTTCTAGGAGGCCGAGGAGAAATACAGGAATGTTGGAAGCGAGTTAAAGTACAACCTCATAAAACAAAACATTAAAAACTTGAATCGAAAGGAAACAGCCTCATATATACCGAATACTTGAATCTTTAAAACTTAAGGTGGAAAAAATCAAATAGAATAACTATTAAACAAAGATTTGTAAGAACCATCTTCTGCAGAGATTGTTTATCCTCTTGTATGTGTCGCAAAGAAAGATGGAACGGTTCGATTATATATCGACTATCGGGGATTAAATTCTGAGTCTAAAATAGCTCCATTTCTAATGCAAAATTCAAAAGAATAACGTTTCAAAGCTGGTGCGGCAAAGTATTTATCAACTCTGGATATCCTTAAGGTTAATGGGGAATTCCATAGGATGAAGATGGTCGAGAACTAACAAGTTTCGTTTCAACTAAGGGACAGTATAAATGGAAATAAATGCCCCTTTTTGGACTTGCGGGTGCTTCAGCTACTTTTCAGAAAATTATGAATCAGATCTTAAGACCCCATAATGGTTTTGTCGAAAGTTTCCTAGATGATATCATAATTTATTCGTCTAGTTGGGATGAACATTAAAATCATCTAAGAGCGGTGTTGGAAACTTTGAAACAGTACAATTTTACAGCAAATTTAGCAAAATGTACCCTTGCTCGATCAAATGTAAAATATTTAGGTCATTTAGTTGGAACAGGAAAACATGGGCCCGATCCGGATAAAATTGCAGCAATCAAAAACTTAAAGTCGCCAAGAACAAAGAAAGCCTTAAGATCGATATTAGGACTGTTTAACTATTATATGGAATATGTGCCTCATTATGCGAACATTGCTAAGCCTTTAACAGACTTGGCCAGAAAATCTGTACCAAAAGATATCCCTTGGTCTGAAGAGACAGAAAAGGCTTTCATCTCATTGAAAGTTAGTTTATGTTTTGTCACTTCATTGTCAACCCCTGATTTAAATAAGCAATTTGAACTCCACACAGATGCTTAGGTTACTGGCATTGGAGCATGTTTAATGCAGAGAGACACAGATGGAAATCCTAAGCCTATAACCTTCGCCAGTCAGAAATTAACTCCAGCGCAGACTAAATGGTGTACCATTGAGAGAGAAGCATATGCTGTGATATGGGTTTTAGGTAAATTTGAAGCATGGACTTATGGAACTTCCATAAATTTATTCAAAGATCACAATCCTCTGAAATATCTTACGGGAAGCATCCCGAAGAAAGCCAGATTACAGAAATGGTCATTGGCTGTCTCGCTATCAGGTCACAACAGCTCATAAGCCCGGTAATAATGTAATCGCTGATGCCTCCATCAAGGGCTTATGAGGATGATTAATTAATTTTTTCTCATTATGAAATTTTCTCATAAGGAATAGAAAATAATTTTTGATATATCATAATATTTATATTTAACGTTATATAATATAATGTAGTTACTTGCATTTATCTTTTGGGGTTGTTAATTTCCATAAGGTTTGTTTGAATAATATTTGCATAATTTTTTTTTTAATGTTAATGTAGTATCTGGCGACTGTTTGGCGATCAATAAATCGCGCTTGGCGTGGTTTGATCTCTTTTGAGAGATTGCTATATTTAGAACAGTTTCGGCGGAGCGAGGTCCGCGATAGGTTGTATTATTCTGGTAGGAACAGAAGGCTCCGAGTTAATTTGTTAAGCTTCGTGTTTTTTTTTTTTTGTTTTTTGTTTTTTTTTTGACATGCTTCAGCATGTCAACAAATAGGTTAAGCATTAAGTTTCCTTTAGAATTTTGTTATTATTTGGCTCTTGATGGAATGGGGATGAAAGGTAAAAGAAACATTCTAAGGTTCTTCGTAGTTTTCATTTGCGAGACAAGGTCCATTAATGGAAACTGTATGGAAGGTGTGAAAATCAAGCACCTAACGATTTCGTTGTCGGCCGATGGGGGAGACACAAGAGACATATAGACGGAGTCGTGTCGGAGTGGTTGTGAGTACGTGGGAGCGGAGGTCCCGCTCCAATATATGTCTTTGAATAATGTGGAAGAAAACGTCTAAATTTATGTTTGTGCATGTTAATGGGAAATAAATATGTCGTCTGAAATGAAGGCATTATGTATTATTGAACAATCCTAAAGACGATAGGTTCGTGGTATCACATTTACCGTATGAAACGTAATTTACGATCCTGGCTCAGGACACAGGGGGATTATTTTTACTACTATTCGAGAAAATACTCCACAAAAAAGAAATGCCAAGAATGACAGACTATAAAGCAGATGGAAATTTAAAAAAGCAAACATGAATGCATTTACTGCAGACATGAAACACAGTTTTAAAGATAACATTTTCCACACTGGGAGCATTGATGCTTCGTTTAAGAGGTTCTGTGAGAGAACCCACAAAATTGCTAAAAAGTGGATTGCTAGAGGAAAGCTTCAAAATTAAAACAAATCTTTATTCTGTTTTGATAAGTTTTTAATGTTATAGAAATTTTCTATTATTAATATTTGGTATTAGAAATTGAGAGTAATATTTAGAATTGCTATAACTTACGATATTGCTTTTAATATTTCCTGCTATTTTTTAAAATAAGTTTTTAAATAGTTAAATTGCTGTTTTTTCTAATTTGATTTTAACCAATTTCAGTACGTATAGTTTTAACTATATCACACCTATTCCATGTAATGAATCGATGACATTGATAGGTCTGATATAAAATCCAAACGTTGAGGAGAACATGTTTTTGGCATTCGCAAAATATTGCACGTTTCAAGAAAGTTTTTAAGAATGTTAACAACCTAACGGCTGTTTCTTCACAAAGTGCTAGGGCTTCCTTTAGGGATGTTTTAACCTCTGATAAAGGCGTTGCAAATGCTTTTATCACGTTTTATTCTAAATCACAGAAATTCGGACAAGATCCCAGGAGAGATAAAATGGCATCGAAAAATAACATTCTTAAGACTGTCACTGGTCTTGGTCTGCATCAGTTGGTGTTTAGTGCCGACTTTACTAAATTTGAACTTGAATACTCTATAAAATACCTTAAAAAGGGAAGGAGCCCCGACACAGACCGTTTTCATTCAGAATTTATTAAGAAATTAGGGCCAAATGGTCATTCAGTGCTTTTAAGGCTGATCAACAGAAGCTGGAACTCTAATGTGCCAGCAATTTGAAAGAAAGCTATTATTGTTCCGATTCATAAAACAGGGCAAACCTTCAGACGAATTCAATGGATATTGACTAAAGACAATCAATATTAATCAGAAAATAATATTAAATTTATATGTAAATTAAATATTTTTTATAAAAAGCTTATAATGCTTATAATTGCATGATTATTATTGAATTCTTTTTTATATTTAAGGAAAAATTGAAGAATTCTCAGAAGACAGAGAATATAACAAATTGACAATATGCCTATTTAAATGTTGAATCAGATTAGATTCTAAAAACAATGAAAGGTTGTTACCTCACTTACCGAGATTTCATTTCACAGCCGATCTAGGAAGGTTCTGCGGTACTTAGAAATTTCACACCATGAGACATGAAAGGAAAAATTTTTAAAAAAAATGAATGTTAGCATTTATAAGATTATGAACAAGTTATTGTATTGTCAACAAAAGTACTTAAACTATGCAAGTAGTGAACAAGTTAATGTTCTGTAAAGAAAAATAAATAATCTAAATTTAAAAATTGAATTTAATACAATGTTTCTATACCAGTAAAGACAGTAAAATATATTTGTCAAACAAATTATTTTAATACATGAAACCAGAATAAATCACTAATTAAGTAATTTGTTTATTTAATCGAAGTTCTTTGAAACTGTCTATAAAAAAACATAAACCGATTGGGTACTTTGACTTCTCTTACTTAAAGGAATAAATAATCAATATTATCTTGAAACTATACATACCAAAAAATAAAAGTTTACATAAAAAATGAATGGCGAAATATAGAAGCTGATAAACCTTTCCAACTAATAACTAAAGGTGTAAAGTATATACTATTTATAAAAGGATGAAAGTTAAAGGAATAGCAATTGTGCACAAAATGTTTACAAGTGAGAAATTATATTACATCACAGATCTGAAAGATATTAAATATTGAGAATAAATCCCTAATTGATTTGTAACTGGTACCACATCAGCAAAACATATAATTAAGAAAATACGCATAATATCACATTATAATTTTAATGCATAATAAAAATTTAATGGAATTAAAATTTATCAATAAATAACGTTGTTAAGAATACCACGATATTTATAAGTAATATCTATCAATCATATGAATATCCTAGAAATTTTATTGATTCAAGAATAAGTCTAGAAATGATATGTTCATTGAACGTGTCAATTTTAAATTTTTGAAAATAATGAATGAATTGATTTCAAGCTGCAAAAATGTTATCAGGAAAACACAAACATTTTCCCGAATTTTGAGTGTTTTTCAGAAAGCTTATATGAAATATTTACAAATTAACTCAGAAAAATAATTCATAAAAATCATGCACCAATAACGCTGGATCGACGGCCCGTTGATGTCTCCTGGCTTTCTATGTTAAATCTAACATTGTTCGGCAGAAGCATGATAAATTAAAATTCAAATAAATTTACTCATATGATTATCTTAAATTGTAATCTCAAAATAATTAAAAACAATTTAAATATACTGTTTTCAATGATTCTTAAATATTTGATTGTTTTATTCATCTTCAACACTTATGAGTTAATATTTAAAAATACTTGAAAAAATTCCTCCGAGGAAATTTAAAAATTAGTTTAAAATATTCGGTTATTGAAATCTTTAAGAAATAAATTTTCATCATAAAATAATGAATTCCAAAAGAAAATCAAAATTCTACTAAACAATGAGTAATGGTCAAATGACCAATTAAAAAATTCAGTTAGATAAATCGGAAATAATGGAATACGATAGTTATTTTAGCATCTTCATTTAAAATTATTTCATTTTGAATCAAAATTGGAATGAAATAAAATATTTTTATTCAGCTGTTTCTTATAATAAATGAATGTGCTCTCAAATGTTATTTTAAGTACATAGTAGAATAAAATTTAAAAAAATCTGAATTGATGCGTCTATTCAAAATTACAAATGATTGAAAACGAGACAAGAAATTGTTAATATGAGCTAAAAAAGTAAAAATAAGCTCGTTATTTAATTGCATTTTTTACAGTAAGAAAAAAATAGCCATCTACTTGATTATCCAAATCTAGGTTATTGATAACACAAGTACAACCACACTTCTATTCAATAAAAAATCCATCATAGTAAAAATGCTTTCTGTTTTAGTTTCTTACTAAATATAAGTCGATTGTAAAGCCTATCAAACTTAATGTTGATTTATAAAGATTAATTTGGTGCATAGAGGGATGCGAGAGCAATTTTTACCAGCTTAAAGACATAGCACATAAATAGAATCACCAAACCTAAAACCAAATGTCGCGTTAGTAAAGGTAAAGCAATAGTAAATAAAATAATATATCGAGTAGTTATATATTCATACTGTATTTTATATAATACAGTTTCTTATATATACATACTTATATATATATATATATATACATTAATTAGTAATATTTATTATTATATATTGAGAGAGATTAATTAAAAAAATTGTACTACATTCAGATTCAAAACTATGGAATCGTATACGCGAAATTTAATTTATATTATTTTCAGGAAAAGAAAAAGCCAAAGCAATTTTTAAGAAGACAAATGGGCAGAAATAATCAACTGCACAGAAGAATATACAATTATTCCCAATATAGCCTCTAGAAATTTCAAGGCAGAAAGAAATGCTCCCAAGTTTATTTGTTACTTGAAACGAATTACTTTCACCTGACACATACACATCATGCAACTGAATACCCTTTCATCTATATAAATAGAAACCTAATTCTATAAATTTGAAAAATTATTGTCTAGGGTGGTAACTGAAATTGACTGCATAGAATGGAATGAATAAATTTAGAAAGAATTATCCATGATATTTTAGAAAAAATTATGAAACTTAAAGGGAAACTGTAATAAATTAATTTCCGTTTGAAAATGACGAAACAAAGATACATCCACTTCTTATACTTAAGAAAAGGATATTCTGAAATGGGATAAATAAATCTCATATAACACTGCATGAAATCTCTCCTGGCTTACAATTATCAGTCTTCGCATTAAAAAAATTACATGCAAATGTATAAAAATTTCCACGTATAACATTATACAATTATTTTTTCATGCATACATTATTAAGAGCTCTTGCGTAAAAATCATCTAAAGGGAAAATGCGGAGTACCACCCAAAATTATTAGAATTTAAGAAAAATATATTTGTTATTTAAGAAATACAAAGTGATCCAATATTTCTATTCTCATTTTTAGGTATTACTTAATAAGAAAATAATTTTTTAATAAGAAAAAAGTTATTTCAACAATATACTATTTGATCTTGTATGGGAATGATTTTCTCAAAAATGGTATAGATCTGAAATGAGGAATAATATATTTTATAAGAATAAATGAATACTTTTGAAAATGTACAAAAAAAAATAATAAAGACAGAAAACTTTATGAAAACTCAGCCCTTTTTTAGTGAGAAAATACACGGATATATCGTCTAGTTCCGCATTAAAAGAATATTCCTCATGTGTAATCAAAAATATAGCATATATACTATGCAAACTAAAAGCTCCCATAGATAAAAATTATAAGCCTTTTTTAGAAGAAACTTCTATGTAAATCATTTATTTCTGCACATAATATTAAAAAACTAAGATTACATAATATATATATATATATATATATATATATACAGATGGAGGACAAAATAATACGAACACCTGTGAAATAATGGAAAATCTTTATTAATAGGGGTTGGACCACCCTTTGACTGAAGTACAGATTTAATGCGACGTGGGATAGATTCATAAAGGTCATGGACAATATTCAAAGGAATATTAAGCCATTCCTCCTGCAGAGCGGTCTCTAATTCCGAAAGTCCGGATGGAGGTGGAAATCGGGAACGAAGTTTGGACTCCAAATATTCCCATAAATGTTCAATAATATTCAAGTCCGAAGACTGAGGGTGCCAGGCGAGATGTTCAACTTCAACGTCATGCTCTTCGAACCATTCTTGAACGCACCTAGCAGTGTGGATAGGGGCGTTATTGTCTTGAAAAAGCGGTCGCTCTCCAGGGAATACAGTCTGGACAAAAGGATGTACATGATCCCCTAGAATGCTTAGATAGTGATTGGATTTGATCCTCCCATGCAGAATAACAAGTGGTCCAAAACCGCGCCAAGATATCGCACCCCATACCATAATGGAGCCACCCCCATGCTTCACAGTCGGCAAGAGGCATTCAGGATGAAATGCTTCTCTAGGCGTTCTCCAGACATAAACGCGTCCGGTCGTCTGAAATAGAGTGAATGACGATTCATCTGACCATATTACCTGTTTCCACTGCTGTGGAGACCAGCCTTTGTGATCTCTGTGCACCATTGGCGTCGCTTGAAAGCATTAGTTGCTGTCACCAAGGGTTTACGAATTGCCACTCTGCCGTAAATGTTCGCAGCATGAAGTTCCCTTTTGAAAGTTTTTATTGAAACGGGGTCCTGGAAATGACTGTTCATTTCGGATGTTATCTCGGATAACGATTGCTTGTGCTTTCGGGCTATTATGCGCTTCAAGATCCGTCTGTCCCTATCAGCAAGCTTTGACTTTCGGCCACTGTTGTGCTTTGAAGACGTCGTCTTACCCTCTTTCGTGTACGCTGTCATAACGGCTGATACCGTACTCCTTGCAAACCCCAAAATGTTTGCTGTTTCCGTAACCGATGCTCCACTTAAACGCGCTCCAACTATCATTCCTCTTTGGAACTCTGACAGGTCTGACATCTCAACTTATCACAGACAGTTCGGTAGAAGCATGCAACTCAGGTGACTGCTGTTGAGAGACTGATACCTTCCCCTTCACGCTCACTAGGTGTCAGACTTCTGTTGCAGGTGGCGCGGCTGTACTGCAGGTGTGAAATACGTCATACTTTTTCACAGGTGTTCGTATTATTTTGTCCTCCATCTGTATATATATGGGTTATATAAGTCAACTCCTAGGAGGCAATTATATTAAAAACATGGCTATTTATAATTTTCTTTGTTCAGTATAATATGTAAGAATATACTTCTAAGTATATTCTTACATATTATACAGAAAAATCTTTAATAAAAAGCTCAAAAACGAATCTTTTAATCATCCCTTGAGAGGGCTCTGTGAAAACAAGGAAATATAGAAATATATTTCCTTAGTAATTAAACTTACATAAGAATACCCTTGCTTGCTTAAAATCAATATTCCATTTAAGTAAGAGTGATAAACATACAGAATACATAATCTATTCCCATGGGTTATATAAGTACACTCCTAGGAGGCAATTACATTTAAGACATAGATATTTATAATTTTCTTTGCGAATACAATTTTAAGAATATTCTTACATATTATATTGAAAAATCTTTCCTAAAGAGCTCCCAAACGAATCCTTTAATCATCGCTTGAGACGGCTCTGTGAAAACAAGGAAATATAGAAATACATTCCCTTAGTAATTAAACTTACATAAGAATATCCTTGCTTGCTTAAAATCAATATTCCATTTAAGTAAGAGTGATAAACATACAGAATACACAATCTATTCCCATGGGTTATATAAGTCAACTCCTAGGAGGCAATTACATTTAAGACATAGATATTTATAATTTTCTTTGCGAATACAATTTTAAGAATATTCTTACATATTATATTGAAAAATCTTTCCTAAAGAGCTCCCAAACGAATCCTTTAATCATCGCTTGAGACGGCTCTGTGAAAACAAGGAAATATAGAAATACATTCCCTTAGTAATTAAACTTACATAAGAATATCCTTGCTTGCTTAAAATCAATATTCCATTTAAGTAAGAGTGATAAACATACAGAATACACAATCTATTCCCATGGGTTATATAAGTCAACTCCTAGGAGGCAATTACATTAAAGACATAGATATTTATAATTTTCTTTGCGAATACAATTTTAAGAATATTCTTACATATTATATTGAAAAATCTTTCCTAAAGAGCTCCCAAACGAATCCTTTAATCATCGCTTGAGACGGCTCTGTGAAAACAAGGAAATATAGAAATACATTCCCTTAGTAATTAAACTTACATAAGAATATCCTCGCTTGCTTAAAATCAATATTCCATTTAAGTAAGAGTGATAAACATACAGAATACACAATCTATTCCCATGGGTTATATAAGTCAACTCCTAGGAGGCAATTACATTTAAGACATAGATATTTATAATTTTCTTTGCGAATACAATTTTAAGAATATTCTTACATATTATATTGAAAAATCTTTCCTAAAGAGCTCCCAAACGAATCTTTTAATCATCGCTTGAGACGGCTCTGTGAAAACAAGGAAATATAGAAATACATTCCCTTAGTAATTAAACTTACATAAGAATATCCTTGCTTGCTTAAAATCAATATTCCATTTAAGTAAGAGTGATAAACATACAGAATACACAATCTATTCCCATGGGTTATATAAGTCAACTCCTAGGAGGCAATTACATTTAAGACATAGATATTTATAATTTTCTTTGCGAATACAATTTTAAGAATATTCTTACATATTATATTGAAAAATCTTTCCTAAAGAGCTCCCAAACGAATCCTTTAATCATCGCTTGAGACGGCTCTGTGAAAACAAGGAAATATAGAAATACATTCCCTTAGTAATTAAACTTACATAAGAATATCCTTGCTTGCTTAAAATCAATATTCCATTTAAGTAAGAGTGATAAACATACAGAATACACAATCTATTCCCATGGGTTATATAAGTCAACTCCTAGGAGGCAATTACATTTAAGACATAGATATTTATAATTTTCTTTGCGAATACAATTTTAAGAATATTCTTACATATTATATTGAAAAATCTTTCCTAAAGAGCTCCCAAACGAATCTTTTAATCATCGCTTGAGACGGCTCTGTGAAAACAAGGAAATATAGAAATACATTCCCTTAGTAATTAAACTTACATAAGAATATCCTTGTTTGCTAAAAAACAATACTTCATTTAAATAATAGTAATAAACATATAGAATAAATAATATATTCCCATAGGATATATAAGTCAACTCCTAGGAGGCAATTACATTTAAGACATAGATATTTATAATTTTCTTTGCGTATACAATTTTTAGAATATTCTTACATATTATATTAAAAAATCTTTCCTAAAGAGCTCCCAAACGAATCTTTTAATCATCGCTTGAGAGGACTCTGTGAAAACAAGGAAATATAGAAATAAATTTCCTTAGAAATTAAACTTACATAAGAATATCCTTGTTTGCTTGAAAACAATGTTTCATTTAAATAGGAGTGATGAACATACAGAATACATAATAAATTCCCATGGGTTATATAAGTCAACTCCTAGGAGGCAATTACATTTAAGGCATAGATAGTTATAATTTTCATTGCGTATATAATTTTAAGAATATTCTTACATATTATATTGAAAAATCTTTCCTAAAGAGCCCCCAAACGAATCTTTTAATTATCGCATGACAGAGCTCTGTGAAAACAAGGAAAAATAGATTTCCTTAGTAATTAAACTTACATAAGAATATCCTTGCTTCGCTTAAAATCAATATTCCATTTAAGTAAGAGTGATAAACATACAGAATACACAATCTATTCCCATGGGTTATATAAGTCAACTCCTAGGAGGCAATTACATTTAAGACATAGATATTTATAATTTTCTTAGCGAATACAATTTTAAGAATATTCTTACATATTATATTGAAAAATCTTTCCTAAAGAGCTCCCAAACGAATCCTTTAATCATCGCTTGAGACAGCTCTGTGAAAACAAGGAAATATAGAAATACATTCCCTTAGTAATTAAACTTACATAAGAATATCCTTGCTTGCTTAAAATCAATATTCCATTTAAGTAAGAGTGATAAACATACAGAATACACAATCTATTCCCATGGGTTATATAAGTCAACTCCTAGGAGGCAATTACATTTAAGACATAGATATTTATAATTTTCTTTGCGAATACAATTTTAAGAATATTCTTACATATTATATTGAAAAATCTTTCCTAAAGAGCTCCCAAACGAATCCTTTAATCATCGCTTGAGACGGCTCTGTGAAAACAAGGAAATATAGAAATACATTCCCTTAGTAATTAAACTTACATAAGAATATCCTTGTTTGCTAAAAAACAATATTTCATTTAAATAATAGTGATAAACATATAGAATAAATAATATATTCCCATAGGATATATAAGTCAACTCCTAGGAGGCAATTACATTTAAGACATAGATATTTATAATTTTCTTTGTGTATACAATTTTTAGAATATTCTTACATATTATATTAAAAAAATCTTTCCTAAAGAGCTCCCAAACGAATCTTTTAATCATCGCTTGAGAGGGCTCTGTGAAAACAAGGAAATATAGAAATAAATTTCCTTAGAAATTAAACTTACATAAGAATATCCTTGTTTGCTTGAAAACAATGTTTCATTTAAATAGGAGTGATGAACATACAGAATACATAATATATTCCCATGGGATATATAAGTCAACTCCTAGGAGGCAATTACATTTAAGACATAGATATTTATAATTTTCTTTGCGTATACAATTTTAAGAATATTCTTACATATTATATTGAAAAAATCTTTCCTAAAGAGCTCCCAAACGAATCTTTTAATCATCGCTTGAGAGGGCTCTGTGAAAACAAGGAAATATAGAAATAAATTTCCTTAGAAATTAAACTTACATAAGAATATCCTTGTTTGCTTGAAAACAATGTTTCATTTAAATAGGAGTGATGAACATACAGAATACATAATATATTCCCATGGGTTATATAAGTCAACTCCTAGGAGGCAATTACATTTAAGGCATAGATAGTTATAATTTTCATTGCGTATATAATTTTAAGAATATTCTTACATATTATATTGAAAAATCTTTCCTAAAGAGCCCCCAAACGAATCTTTTAATTATCGCATGACAGAGCTCTGTGAAAACAAGGAAAAATAGATTTCCTTAGTAATTAAACTTACATAAGAATATCCTTGCTTGCTTAAAATCAATATTCCATTTAAGTAAGAGTGATAAACATACAGAATACACAATCTATTCCCATGGGTTATATAAGTCAACTCCTAGGAGGCAATTACATTTAAGACATAGATATTAATAATTTTCATTGCGTATACAATTTTAAGAATATTCTTACATATTATATTGAAAAATCTTTCCTAAAGAGCTCCCAAACGAATCTTTTAATCATCGCTTGAGAGGGCTCTGTGAAAACAAGGAAATATAGAAATACATTCCCTTAGTAATTAAACTTACATAAGAATATCCTTGTTTGCTAAAAAACAATATTTCATTTAAATAATAGTGATAAACATATAGAATAAATAATATATTCCCATGGGTTATATAAGTTAACTCCTAGGAAGCAATTATATTCAAAACAGTGCTATTTATAATTTTCTTTGTGTATAAACTTTTAAGAATATTCTTACATATTATATTGAAAAATCTTTCCTAAAGAGCTCCCAAACGAATCTTTTAATCATCGCATGAGAGGGCTCTGTGAAAACAAGGAAATATAGAAATAAATTTCCTTAGAAATTAAACTTACATAAGAATATCCTTGTTTGCTTGAAAACAATGTTTCATTTAAATAGGAGTGATGAACATACAGAATACATAATATATTCCCATGGGTTATATAAGTCAACTCCTAGGAGGCAATTATATTCAAAACAGTGCTATTTATAATTTTCTTTGTGTATAAACTTTTAAGAATATTCTTACATATTATATTGAAAAATCTTTCCTAAAGAGCTCCCAAACGAATCTTTTAATCATCGCTTGAGAGGGCTCTGTGAAAACAAGGAAATATAGAAATACATTTACTTAGTAATTAAACTTAGATAAGAATATCCTTGTTTGCTTGAAAACAATATTTCATTTAAAATAGAGTGATAAACATACAGAATACATAATATATTCCCATGGGTTATATAAGTCAACTCCTAGGAGGCAATTACATTTAAGACATAGATATTTATAATTTTTATTGTGTATACAATTTTAAGAATATTCTTACATATTATATCGAAAAATCTTTCCTAATGATCTCCCAAATGAATCTTTTAAATTTCATTTAAATAAGATTGATAAACATGTAGAATATATAATATATTTTAATGGGTTATTATATTTAAAACATATAGCTATTTATAGTTTTATTTGTGGATTTAATTTTAAGAATATTCTTACATATTATTTTGAAAATTCATTCCTAAAGAACTCCTAAGTGAATCGTTTAATCTTTGACGGGAGAACTATGAAAACAAGGAAATATATAAGTATTTCCTTAGTAATTAAGCTTTCATAAAAATATCCTTGTTTGCTTAAAAACAATATTTCTTTTAAATAAGAGTTCTAAACATACTGGAAGCATAATATATTCCCATGGGTTAAGTAAGTCAACTCCTAGTAGGCAATTATATATGAAACATAGATATTTATGATATGCTTTTAATTCAATTTGAAAAATATTCTTATTTATTACTTTGGAAAATGTTTCCAAAAGTACTTTCAAATGAATATTTTAATTTAAGCTGGGAGTATTCTCTGAATGCAATGAAATTTGGAATTCCTTAATATTTAAAATTGCATCAAATAATATTTTACTATTAAAAAAACTGGATTATTTTTAGGAATGTGTAGTCCAGACAGAACAGGTATAGTTAATTACGATTTTTAGTTTATATCAACTCCAAGGAGGTATTGATAAATAAAATATAATTATATATATAATTTCAATTTCAAGAATGTTATTTAAATTTTAAAAAAAATATTTCTTTTTTTTCTGGAATATCTTCCATATTTATTCAAGCATATCTGTTTTTCAGGGATGGCAAGAAAACATTTTGAATAAAATTATTTTGTTAATTTTTTATGAAACTAGCATACCTGTGTTGCAAGTGTTTGAGTTTAGTTGTCGCTTAGCGATTACTTTTTACACACAATATTTAAATAATCCTTGACCTACAATTCAGTAAGTATTCAGGCACTTTACAGACTCTGAAGAACACTGTAGAAATCGAACCCACGACTCGTTGAAAGTAAGTTTTATAAACCCTATTTTTCATACTCTTCTGCTTTGTATGAGTATTTTCCAGTGGAAAATTTTAATTTTGGTTCAAAAATTATGATTAAAAATTTATGTTACTATTTACCTAACATTGTTCACACATACGTTTTTCCTTGTGGATTCAAGTTTGGATTAAAGACCTGTTAAAAACAAATAGAAAGAATAATGAACGGATAAGAATTTGTTTTAGTTAAGACGTTTTAATGAATGAAATTGTGTTTCTTTTTACTTGCATTACTTATTATTTTTACTATTGACGTTATAATGGCAAAAACAAAACACATTTTCCGTACTTCATAATAACTATATTTTTTTAGAATGAGGAAAAAGTCATCTCGATTTTAATAGAAAAATTGGAGTTTTTAATAAAGAATGAAAAGGATGTGACGTTTCATAAATATATTTTTAACTTCAGCAATTATGTTCAGATGGCAATTTTAAAAGTGTGGAAAAGAACCACACATCTTCATTGATGAAAACTAAAGAATTTCTATATGGCGTAATATTCCACCACTTAAATGAATCTAATCACAGAATAAGCAATTTCAGAAATCAAACCAGGATAAACTATGTTTTAAATAAATTCTAACAACTAAATTCAAAATATTGAAATGAAACTGTGTTTAAATTAGTCGAAGAAAGAATGATATAATGTTCATTCCATTCCGTGCAGGCATTTTTTATTCAATTTCAGACAAAATTTCAGCTTGCAAAGAGAAGAGTTGTATTTAGAGAGATAATTTTATATGCTATTTTTCTGTTACTATTTTTTATTTGCTTAATAGTTTTAAAAATTCATTAAATTTCACGGTGGTCTAGTTGGACATTACTCTTTGGAATGAATTTTCTCAAGTTCGATCACAGCAATTGAACAAAAGAGACATAATATATTTCTTTTGATTGCACATTTATTGGGTTAGACGCACAGACACGTTTTAGGTTGTACCCCTTTCAACACAGGAATACGTCCTACTATTTATAGAATGTCCTTTGTGAGAATGTATGAAGTGAATATTGAAATATTTTTCAACAGCCCTAGCAGGTCTTCAGTGTGTGGTCAAAATTTAAATTTAGCAATTAAGGAATATACAGTATGCATAGTTAGTTCTTTGAAAATTTTGTTAGAGTTTCTTGTAAGTAAAATTTTACAATTTGTTTGAGTTTTAATCAATCATTCAATAAATATGTAAAGCTACTTTAAGTTTATGATAAGTAAATATTCACAAGTGTATCTTAATTTCCTAGAATTAGCATACATATTTACTTCAATAATTCATTTTCTTTGTATTTTTATTTTTATTTTAACATCTCAAATTCTTAAAAAGAATGAAAACAATCAAGTAAAAAATATATTAACTTTTGAATTTAATTTTAATTAAACCCAATTCAGAATTGTTGACTCAATTCAGAATAGCTATGAAATTACGAATAAAAAACAAACATGTCATTTTATATAGGTATTTTTTAGGATATGAAAACTTTTATAAGCATTTAAAATAGTTTTGAAGACATATAATTACATTGTTCGTAATTCTTGTATTTTATTAAAGTAAAATTAACTGTATATTTTATAAAACCACATGAAATTTCAATAACACACAAATTTTTGTAAGATGAATAACAAAGGCTGTCAATGCTTTAAGAAACTAACAAAATTATTTCAAATACTATTATCAACATTTTAAGTTTTTTGCTATTAAAATATTTATATTATTAAGCTTAGAAATTGAAAAATTTTATATTAAAAGATTAGGATAAAAACGACCTTACTTACTGCTTGTATTTCTTAATGAATAAAAACACTAGCAGATTTCTTCATGCATCATTATTATCTTAGATTTTTAAGAAAGTTAGACTCAGTAAGGAAATATAATTTCCAGAAGCTCTCACAAAAATGAGAAATTCTTTGAAAATTTTATGGAATCTGTATCAGTTTGAATTCTAAAGGTTCTCTAAAGATGCTTTTATAAGGAATAATTCAATACATTTTTGTAAGCTTGGTATGCAACTCTTTATGTAAAGAAAATTTTGTGTGAAAAATTTAATTAGAATCTCTTGATAAAAAGTAAGACAGAAAGTATGAAGCTAAGCAGAATTTCTACATTAAGACAAAATATACTATGAAAACATACCTATTAACAGTGTAATATTAAGAAAATTAAAATTAACTGAAATTTTCAGCAAAGCTTAGAGAAATTTCACAGTAAAAATAGAAAAGATATTTATCATGCCTCAAAATATTTATAAAAACAATAGTTTTAAATACTTTTCATCACTTCACTAGAGTTTATATTAATTTATGTCAGAAAAAAATTAATTCCTTAAACCTCCATAAATAAAATGGTTAGTGCAAAGAAATCCAAAGTGACTTACTCTATATTATTTCAGCAAAACTGCAAACACATTGAAGCACTGACAATGAAGCTTGTAACTCTGTAAGAGAAATGTATGTTCATGTAAAAGACATCCATTGTTTTTAAAATTATTTCTGTTACTTTTGTCTTTCATTTAAATAATGTAGACAAACTTTTCATAATTAATTTAAAATAGTGATATATAAATATTATCATAATTTTGTTAATTATATTTAATATTAGTTGAATTATTTGATTATAGAATACAATACATACATAATTGGCTGATTCAATACGAGATGAAATGCGTATTACAAATCAAAAAATGCAATAAACAATCGAACCGTATTTTTAATTAATAACTTCAGTTATATTTTGATTTGGTTGAAATCGTCATATACCTCACCAAAAATTATACAAATAAAAATCACGCACAAAAACAGGTTTGAGAGACATTTGTATTAACAGAACTTCCAACCACAATGAGCTTCACAGGTGGGTGGTGTAAGTTAATTGTTAAACGAAATGTTTTTATAAGTGCTTTACATTGTGACTTACCTCACAACTCTGTTGACTACTTCTCTCTTATGTTATAAATTATTAAACTCAACAGTAATATATGTATATATATATATATATATATATATATATATATATATATATAGGCGTGTGGTATTCGATGCTGTTATGTAATTAAGCATCAGCAAACAATGGTATGGTGACCTATAGTTATTCACAAGTTCCAGAATTTTAATACTTTATAAGCATGAGCAACATTGTCTCTCATATTCAACACATCTGAGTCAAGTTGTTCTGACCTGACATACTAAAAAATTAAGATTACTGAGCAAGTAAAGAGTTCATTATTAATTTCAAACTTACATACGATCCATTTTTCGTGTGCTTATACTAAAGTATGCCTTTGTTTCAGATACACACACATTTGTCACTCTATCAATTTTTGCATACTAGAGCAAATTCTATTAGAAATTACAGTTTAATGCAGATAACAAATTAATAAATAATATACAAGTTAAAAGTAGTACTCTAACTCAGGAACTATTGAAATGGAGGTGAAAGTCATATTTAATTTTATTCTATTCAAGAATAATCCATTTAATATTTAACATCTGCAAAAAGATCATATACTCCACTTCATTCAATGCCAATGGTCTGTAAACATTTATCATTGGCAATGCAAAAATAAAAGCATATCTATATTGGTAAATTAATATACATTTTTAAAGTAAAAGAAAAATACTGAGTAAGGCAATATTTTGCTATTTACTTTTGCTATTTAAAAACTTAATAGATGTGTACTAATATAAAAAAATATTGGTTCATTTTGCTGAAGATAATTTTATATTCAAAACAAAGTAGGATTTTCTTCTCCGCATAAACATCAAACTTATTCGGTTGTATTAAAAAGAAAAAACATTTCTTTGATTAAAAAGAAAAATATTGCACTTAAAAATAGGCACATGCTTGCAAACAAGTTACTAAAACTATTCCCAGACAAGAAATAAAATTAGAAACTGGATATTTTATTCCA
The DNA here is from genome assembly GCA_037975125.1 of Latrodectus hesperus. Classification (NCBI taxonomy): domain Eukaryota; kingdom Metazoa; phylum Arthropoda; class Arachnida; order Araneae; family Theridiidae; genus Latrodectus; species Latrodectus hesperus. Next base: position 66,877 of record JAJQOW010000277.1, read on the forward strand.
CTTTCTTCTGCATTTGATTCTACACAAGATAGTAAACTTCAGAGATGTTCCCTCTTATGCTATTGTCCTATAATTAACATTTCATTCATTAATCAAATAATTTCAAAAACATCAAATTTAAATATAGGAACTAAAATTGAATAAAATTTACAATTTTTAGTAATTTGAATAGATTTGCAGAGTTCAAATAAGATAATAACTTTATTGGGAAAATTAAAATAAATTTTCGATTCAAGTGACATTCAGAAATTGTATTTCTTCCAAAACACAGTTTTTTTTTTAAATATAAATTACGACTAATCTGTCATTTATAAACTTAATTTATACTTGAAGCAATTAAGAAAACTATTTTTGCATACAAATGATCATAGTTGAAATGTATTTTACTCTTGAAAGATTTGACATCAACATAGTAAATAACAGATTTCTAAACTAAAATCTTAATTACATGATACAAATTAATTATTTAAATGATATACTAATAAATGACCAAAGTCACTATATTGTGTTTACTCTATACTAAAATGTTTATATTTTGTCCTTTGTCAGATATGTTTTAATATGTTTAATAGAATTATTTCCTAATGTTACAATGACATAAAGCAGTATCAAGTTAAACTTTATCAAAGTTTTACTGATTGATACTTTGATCCTGATTTCTCCTCTACAATGCTAAACTTTGATATATCATTGTAGAAGGGAAGTTTGGACAAGTCAAGAGTTTCAAAAGTATAATTTCAGCCATAATTTAAAATTACGAGATTCTTAGAGCTGTAAGTTTTTCTTTGTCAGAAATATGCAAAAAAATATAAGATTTAATTTACTATTTGAGAAATTGAATGTCATTTCTTTTACAGTTGAAAGCATAATTCATTGTCAAAACATTTTGATACAAGTAAAAAACTATACAAGTTGCTTTTCTCACATAAAAAGATATATTTATATGCACAACATTTGATTTCACACCTTACTTTTTTTACTTCAATAATAAACAAATTCAGATCTATATCATTTTTAAGTAACCTAAGTAAATCATTATTGTAGCTTAAGAATTATGTGAATCACAAAAAGCGTAAATGTATTTTGTATTTTTAAATTTAAATAATTAAAATCAACAGTAAATTTTTAAAATTAAAAATTTTTTGTAGTTAAAAATGTTCTAAACCATGATTTCTGAAGTGAGAAAATTATAATTTTAATTAAGTATGCTTTAAAATATTCAGAATTGAGAGAAAAATAATAAGTTAAAAATTTGGAGTTATAACATTCCTCTCAAAACTTCAATTAGAAATTCATTAGTTCAAAGTGCAGTTTTATTAAGAGACAAAAAAAAATACATATTTTATAAAATGTTACATATTCATAAACTATAATTCTAGATTATGATATTAATTTATAAGAATCGTAATAAGTTTATGCACGCTCAACAACCTTTTTTTGGCGATTTTACAAACAATCATTCATTTAAAATAAATTTAATTTTTGAAGTTATTTTAAGCGATTCTTAATAATGATAAATTGACAGAAAATAGCATTGTTTATCAGGAAAAATGATTTCTGCAAATTAAAATCAAAGCACAAATTTAGAATGAAATCAAAAGTTTGGATTTTATGTAAACAAGCACTAATATTTAATCAGTTTGTATAACAAATACTAATAATTACTAAATAGAATGCCAAATAACGAATCAATTAAGATTAATTTAATACGCAAATAAAATGCCATTTTCGATTTAAAATTTTTTCTATAGATCATTCACTATGGATATGCCATGAACTTGCCATGAATTTTCATTCAATATAGTATATTAGATAAGAAATGTTCAAGTAGGCTATAAATGTAAAAATTAAGTAATTTATGTGAGCAATGAGATTTAAAGTAAAGAGATCATTCGATTATATATGGGAGATTTAAAATATTTTCATATTATTAAAATACTCACCACTTTTCCATTGTCTTAGAGAAAAATAATCACAATAATAAACAGCAATGAGCGACCTTCTTAAAACATTTTTTGAACTCTTTGTTTAGAGCGTTAAAGGGTTGCCAGTGAAAGTAAAATGAAAAAGGTAGCCAAATTTAAACTCGAAAGAGGGAAATGCTTCGGAGTTTCTGGTAGAATGGAATTATACAATTAATTTAGGCGCCAACAATGGCATCTCTCTATTTCCCATTGGACTTGACATCCCTTGGAATTCTCTATAAACTATTTCCGCACATCAATAGGTCATCCATGTAATCCTATAGGTTAAGTATCAGAAAAATGATTTTGCCTTAAATTACAAACGGACAAATTATTTTCTTCGTAATATTTAGAACCAACGATTTTGGTAACCAAATTATATATAAAAATATATATTTTAAATCCTTAAAGTATTATTCTATTTTTGCCTTTCATTTATCACCTTTATATTTCTTTTCCTTTTTATTTATTTTTTTATATAAATTATTTCTTTAATCTGTGGATATATTCACCTCATACCGATGAAATAATTAATTCATTTCACGAAAATTTAAAACTTCCTCCATGAAATGATTTAATTCTTTCTAGTTATTTTGAATATTTCAATCACTTGCTGTTTAGCTTTGAAAATAAATTAAATCAAAATGTAATAAATAGAAATAAAAAATATTTGTTTAAAAAATATATTTTTAAAATCTTATAACACTGTAGAAACTTAATAAATATAAAATTACCATATAAAACTAACTATTGAATATACAAAAATGTAATTATGTTTTCGCTTTTTATGAATACAAACGTGATTAATTTTATCAGTTGTTTCACAATTCAAATGATGAATCAAAAGAAGGCAAGAATATAAAGCTTTACCTCAAATATTCCCATTCTTTTTTATTATTATAAATACTCTTATACATGGAATGTTTATTCTATAAACAGCGAATGAATTGAACAGAAGTTTAATTTCTCAGCAGAAAACATCTAGTAATAATTTGATTTATTGGTAGTAGCTTTTATAATTTTGGAAAATTATTTTTAAAAGCACATACTAATTATTTAATAAACATTTTATAAATATAAAAAAAAGAAACATTATGTTTTACTTGTAAACAATATTTTGTTAAATAAAGTTAAGATGCAATCTGTTTTAAATTAAGATTTATTCACGCTTAACTAAATTTACTGAGCTCGAAATTTTTTCAGAGACTGATTAAGGCAGAGGCATACGGGGCAGTTGCCCTGGGCTTCCAAAATGATTGGGAAGTTTTTATTTTGACAATCAAAAAGAATCATTTGCCACATTGAATAGAAAGTTTGTTGTTGTGAATTAAAGAATCCCACCAAAGAAGATTTTGTCCAGTATCCCAATAGGATTAAATCGAGCCCTGAATTACAATATCATTCATTAAAATTCACAGAACCAAAAATTTTTTACAATTACATCTTCTTTCCTCTAAATTCTGATACAGATTATTTAAGTTTTATTTATTATAACTTTCCGATCGGTAATGTAGAAATGCTCACAGAAAAATAGGAAGAATAGCCTAGCAAATACATAATAAATTAATAAATGAGAGTTATGCATCTAGAATAATAATGAAACAACATTTCTCCTTAATGTGCATTTAATGAATGATAAAAGTGAATTTTTTGGATATTCTCGAACAAGATGTAACAAATTCTTCGTCTTTTCAGGAAATCGAAAAAAAAAAAAGATATTTTGATATCACAGCAACCTAAACCTGTTATTAAATTTTGTAAATCGGGGATGTATTCTCTTTCAGGAATTTCAATTATTGGATCAAATATTCAATTATTGGATAAATAATTCAATTATTGGAATCAATCCTTTTTAATTATTGGATAAATAATTAACATGTCATAAGTGAAAAAACTTCAGTAAACTTCCTTTTCTTGAAATGTGTCAGTATCTTCTGTCTCCCGATGCACATTTGTTGCTGGAATCGAACTCAGAGTCTCCCGCAACGAAGAACGTTTTATACTATTGAGTTCTGGTGAATTTCACGACTAGAAGTCGAAAAAGAGTGAAGCATAGATTTTTAATATTCCTCGCCTTCACAAGAAATTCAAATTCGCACAGGAATTTAAAAATTTTATAACTGAAAAAAATGCCAAGAAATTTTTTGAATAATGGGGCATAATTTCATCACATGAGGATTTCTAAGCAAAATTGTTTGATTGATTAAGTATTACAAGAATTAGAGTTGAATGAGCTTGTTTGTGTCTTTTGATATTAAAATTAATAAAATTTTGCTTTATAATAAATTTGGCAATTTTTTAAAAAAATATAACACAAAAGAACCTAACTAACTTTTTGTAATCAGAACAAGTTTTACTGAAGTTTGTCGCTTATTAATATTAATTATTTTAGATAAGTAGAGTCTATCTTATAATAATTTGGGAACAATAGGTTGTAAAAATATTTTTCGCAGTTATTTAAAGAATACTGATTGAAGACGTAGGGTTATAGGGAATGATAAATTTGAAAAAAATGAAAGATAACTTGAAATAATATGAAAGATAAATTTGAAATTTAACATGTATGTTTTATGCACAGTATTTTTAAAAAATTTTATTTGTGTAGGAGATGAAGATTTTATTTTTAGAGTGTTCATGAAAATGTTATTATTTTATGAACTTTCTAATCAATGAAAAGGGTATTTCTACAATGACTAGTTTCAGATCTTCTATTATGGAAGAGATGTCAGTTTTCATATAATTAGAATTTTTAACTGCAAGGTCAACGTTTTCATTACCATCCATATCCACATAACCCGGTATATAGCTAAAATCAATAACAACAGCAATATAAGTATAATATTTTTAATAAAATTGGCTGATTATTCGCATTATGTCAGATAAAAATATAACTTTGATTTTGAATATAAACTTTTTTTTATATAAGTTTGAGTTTTGATGACATTTAATATTGCTAAAATTGCATAACTTTTATTCTATGAAAATTGAATTAAATTCATATTTATGGAAATGTTACGCAGGGAAATTTTTTTGCTTAAACAACATTCGTCTTGTTTTTAGTCATATGAACCCCCCTCATATATATATATATATATATATATACAAACATACACTAAATGAAGTAAAAATATAGCAGCATTCTTTGTACCGGGCAAAATTGGAAGTAATTTGCAACAGAGTCAAATAAATTAAATGGGCAAAAAAAAAAAAAAAAAAAAAAAAAAAAAAAACGTCTACATGTATATTTTTGTATATTGAATACATATTTTTAAAATTGCATTCAATCTGCATCATTAGCAAAATTTAAAGAATATATCCTTCCCTATTTACTAAAAACCAATAACGAAATGAAATTTATAAAAATAAGCTATTGAAATATTAGTAGTTTTTAAAAACATCAAGATTTATTTAAAAAATAGGATATACAATTTGGCAACAACTTAGCGATGTAACACAGCTTAAACACAAGAAATTTTACATAAAGACAGTATCTAATGGACATCAACAGTATGTAACAGACAAATGGATATCTATTGGGGTGAAGCATGGATCCAATGATTACGTTTCAACCCTTAGCATGGCACATTAATTATGCCAATACCTGTAAGAATATCCATATCATTTTGTATGAATTATATTGAGTAAGAATTATGTTTATCATCCTACATACGGTCTCTTTCTTCTAAGTAACGTTAATGAACAAGAAAGTGGATAAAGGTTTGCAAATGCATGTGATTCAACAAAAATGAATCTAACAATAATTTCAAAAGCAAATCACAAGATTACATTACTTATTATATTCATTATATATTAACAATCTGTTTTATATTTACTTTATTAGAATAAATTTGTATTATACTCAGTCACCCAGTGTTCAAATGATTACAAGCCATTTATAGTTTTTATGTTAATGTATATACTTAAATGATACGGATTTTAATTGATCACAATGTTAGCACTTTTGATCAGTTAATTATCAACAGATGAACAATTGTTTTAAAGTACACTACTGGCCATTAAAATTGCTACACCAGGAAAACGGGACACCACACACGTGAAATTTGCATGACAGGTAGAACTTCCTATGATATGCAAATGATTAGATTTTCAGCGCATTCATACAAAGCAGGCGACAGTAGCGACATCTACAATGTGTACAAAACCAGAGATTTGACAGCAGTTTTCTCATACTCAATTTCCGTTTCAACGTTGTTTTCGGCAAAGAAAATTGTTGTAATGCCTCGTGCAAGAAGAAGAAATGCCTATCAGCACGTGTCTGACTTTGATCGAGGAAGGATTATAGCCTACAGGGATTGCGGTTTATCGTACCGCAATATTGCTGCTCGCGTCGGTCGAGACCCCATGACTTTTAGCAGAGTATGGAATCGATGGGTTCAGGACAATCATACGAAACGTCATGCAGGATCTCAGCGACCCCCCATCACTAACAGCAGAGAAGACAGACATCTTATCCGCATGGTCATAAGGGATCGTACAGCCACGTCACGAAACCTGAGTCAAGAAATGGAGTCATTTGCAAGGCACCAAGTTTCTGCTCGAACAGTTCGACGGCGTTTGCAGCAGCATGGATTGTCTGCACGGCGACCATGGCTTCGGCTACCACTGACGCTGCGTCACAGACAGGAGTGCCTTCAATGGTGTGATCAGCGACGAACCTGGACGCGGGAATGGCATCACGTCATCTTTACAGATGAATATACGTTGTATACAGGACCATGATGGCCGCATCCGTGTTTGGAGGTATCGCATCCGCGTTTGGAGGTTTGGAGGTAATGGAGAACGCTCATTGCCAGCTTGCATTGGACATCGCCATACTGGCCCATCTGCTGGAATGATGGTATGGGGTGCCATTGGATACACGTCTCGATCATCTCTTGTTCGCATTACCGGCACTTTGAACAGCAACTGTTACATTTCCGATGTGTTAAGGCCCGTGGATCTGCCCTATCTTCGAGGCCTCCCTGATGCTTTGTTTCATCAGGATAATAAACGACCGCATGTTGCCCGTACTGTTCTGAACTTCCTTGATACAGAACAGATTCGACTGTTACCCAGGCCAGCACGTTCTCCTGATCTGTCACCAATAGATAACGTGTGGTCAATGGTTGCAGAGCGATTGGCACGCCATCACTCACAATCCACTACTGTCGATGAACTGTTGCATAGTGTTGAAGCTGCATGGACTGAGATCCCCGTACATGCCATACAATGTCTGTTTGACTCCATGCCTAGGTGGATAAATGCTGTTATTGCAGCCAGAGGTGGCTGCTCTGGGTACTGATTTCTCAAGATGTATGCATCCTAATTTCCTGTAAATCTAATCACTTGTTCTTTCTACTAAAGTGTATGTGTCCAATAAATATCGTTCTTTTATTTGCATTCCTTCTTGGTGTAGCAATTTTAATGGCCAGTAGTTTATATATATGTATTGAGAGAGAATGTTATAAGGCTAAGGTTATGAACAAGAATATTTATTCAACCATCCTTAACAAGCGCAAAAATATCTGAGTTTTTTTTTTTTTTCATGCATAAAAAAAAAAGAAAAAGATTTATAACCAGAGTTGAAAGAAAAAGATGAAACAGTGAAAGTCAGGTTAATTTTATTGCATTAAATTGTTTGTATAATGTACATTCTCTTAAGCAATGGTAAAAATCTAATTCAATCCTGTTCGTTGTGGTGAATATTCAAATTATTTACAAAAACAAAGTTGCGATAAAAGTTCTTTAGTTTTGCTAAAAAAGTTCAATCTTTGAAAAATTACCATCATTAAAATATGAAACGATATTTTAATTAAAAATATATATTACTGCTATTTCCATGAATGATGTGTTGAATCAATTTATTTCAATATATAATTAATTGCTTAAAATTAAGATTTCAGGTTTTAATTCTTTGTCAAACGATTGCTTAAAAGCTTTTATATATCAGCTGTAGTGAAATATAAGCTTGCATTTTACACCGTATTCATCTTCACAATTTTACAATTGAAGTATCTAATAAAACTTTTATTTTAGCGATATTACTTGGAATAATCTCTGAAAAAATCTGTTTATTTTAAGTAGTTTGGTAGTATTAAGTAGTTCTTCTAAGAGTGGTTTTATGTTTACCGTCAATTTATGATTCATAACTTCAGTAATTATAGATATTAAAATTGAAAAGCTTCTTGTCCCTTCAAAATAAAATCTAAGGGAATTAAAACTCATTCCTTTACGTGTTGAGAATTTTTTAAATAGAAAATTGATGTAAAAAACTTACTAGAAATGTGTGTATGTGTTTTATTCCTTGTGCAAATGTCAATCTAAAATGTTTGTTTTTCTATCTAAAATACAGTGTTACGAATATTTTATTTATAAAAATGAATTTTTTTTACTATTTGAATAATCAGATTTAATTCAAGTGCTTATTTGTTTGAAAAGTTCTGATAAATATATTTTATATATTTTTTAATGATTAAAATGATAATTTACTTCACGTTTTTATTCTAAAACAAATAAAATTATAAATTAAATTGTAAATTAAGTTATCTATTTATGTTTTAAAAATTTGGAGTTTTTTTGTTATAGTATAATGATTTTAAGCATAACGAAATGGAAAATTATGGAATAAATTTGTGCGCCCTATTTTTATCCTGCATAGTGGCTACTCCACGCGAAGACATAAGCAATTTCTAAAGTATTCCGTGTATTATCATCTTAAATGACATTCTATCGTTTTTAAGTCTTATTCATGTGTCTCTTGGCCTAAGCATTCAATTTCAAAAAATTCTCCCGCACCAACCCCTAAGAATGTACCTGTAGAAAGCGGAAACATACCGAAAGATAACGGACACCAGATCGCTGTCAATAGTGTCCTTGGCGAATGCTCCACATTATTCAGCATTGAATAAATTCGCACATTGAATAAATTTGATAAGTTGAAATATTTCTTTAGCGTTACATGTAGAATCGAGACGTTTTAGAACTTTGTTTTTTAAATCTCAATTATCACCAATGTTTTTTAAAAATCTATGCATTTTCATAATTTTTTAATGTTATTTTACTAAAATAAAAATGTTTTACATAAATATAAAAATAGAACTCTGTATATTTATTTCCTCCAATGGATTATATTTTACGTTATGTGAAATGTCTAGTTGTTCCACATTTGGCTGAATGACAAATTTAATAAATTATATTTTTAATTGACTTATAAATGTGATATCACATTTGTTCTCACATAATCTTTACGTGGTTCAATAATAGTTTGCGTTGATTTTCCATGTCTTCTTATATGATAAACAATTTCTTATTATTTTATCGATTATTGTTATTTTATATCATTGTCCGAATATTTTGTATTCAATATAAAATCTCTTCTTAATCCAGGAAACTATTATTTTAAAAATATTCTAAGCAAATTTAAAAAATTCATTACTTTTTCTGAAATTAAAAAAATTCGAGCTGACAAATAATTCAGTAAAGAAAAGAGTAACCCCAATTTAATTAAAAATTTCCCTAGAAAGTAATTAACCACTTCTTAGATGAGCACGAACGCTGTTAGAATATTTGACACTTCCAAGATTTGACCACTAGGACAGCAGTTTATTCTATTCTAAATTACTGACTTGCTCATAATTATTTGTTTTTTTTAGTGAGAAATGTTTCTAACAGGTGTCTCTAGCAATAAAACTATGGTAACAAAAAATGTAAGTTTGTGATGATTGAAGTGCTGTTTTACGAAGATTAAGTTAGATAAAAATCGGATAGTAATAGACTTCAATAATGCCTTTGGTAGTATAGACAAATTAGACTTACTAATTATTAATATCAAGAAAGCAAAAAACATAAAAAATATTATTGCACCTTTTCTAAAGAATCCTTTTGCTGCATATCTAAAACGAGGAAGAAAATATTCTCATTTGAATCTTTAAGACGTGATTCAGTGGGTCACCTGACTGAAGTGATAATGAAAGACGCGATAATGAGTTTTTTACTGTCTATCGACTGATTGAAAAGTCTATTGTAGAAATGATTACTTTCAGTCACAAAAAATTGAGTCCAACAAACTAGTTATTTGTTTGTAGTTCCGAAGGAAACAACCTTGGAAAGAAAGGGAAGAAAAGAAACATATTTGCATCTCGATTAACTGTGATTTTCTGAATGATTTTCATAAGAATTACCTGTGATTTTGTAGAAAAGACACTTTATTCAATAAACTTTGTAGCATGGAAATCGTGATTCATTTATTTGATGTTAAGCATTGTGAACAGAAGTATTAATATTACTCATGACGTATATTGTTGCACCTGTATACTTCCCTGTACCTAACCCTGAGTTGGGATCTACCAGTAAGATAGGAGCAGCCGGGTGGAGTCTTCGTGATTTTGAAGCAAGGACTAATGCTTGACCTTCAGCGTCCTGGAGTATCATTTCACTTGGAGGACAATGCGACCCATCACAGTCTTAACGTGCTTCAGCCGCATTTAACGAGCATTACTAATCTTCGTTTAAGATAGGATTCGAGCTCAATAACTTCCGATAGTGAGAATGACGCCTACCACTCATGACGCATGTAAGGAGCAAAAATTTTAAAAATCTCATTCAAGTAACTATGCAACTGCAGCTATTGCTTATCATTTAAGACGTCACTACTCTAAAGATTTGCTTTTAAGAAATTTGTTTTATTTGCGACTCACATCCATAGAACTCAAAGGAGTCGAAAACTAAAACCATGAGTGAACATTGGGAATTTCTTTAAGGAAATGGGCTCGGATCTAAGCTGTGTTAAATGCGTCAAAAATAAATAATCTTACTTGCATGATTTAAAGAGAAAATTTGATTTTATAGTAAATACCCTTTTTAATATATTTCCGTATTCATGTTGCAATTCAATTTTCCTTTATTGATGCAGTAAACAATATGTTTTATTGTGTAGCTCTTGTATATGAATAAGTGGACTGTAAAATTTTAACAAAACAAAAACTCTTTATTTTTCGTAGCTTCACCTCTCTTATTTTACAACTGCCCTCCTCCAAGGCCGTAGCTCGACTCCCACCTCTCCTAGTCCTTTTTTTTCATAAACAAAGATGGCGCTGCTCTCACAGCGCTTACGGGTACGGAACACAATAGATTTTCAAATATGATTAATAATTTCAAAATGAATTTCTGCGCATATTATTTCTGCAAGTTTATTCAATGTATTCCACGAGTTAGTGAAATTTATTTATTAATGAATTAGCCTTTCTTTGAGCAATAAATTCTTATAAGAAATCAAATCTTAACCAGTTAAATAATTAAGGTTCTATAAAATGATCCAGTAATTCATAAAAAAATATTTAGCGTCAAAAAAAATGGAGTGAAAATCAAAAGTTACTTCCTAATGTAGAAAGAGGAAATTACCTTGAAAAAAAAATTTTTTTTTAACAATTTTACGATTTTTTCTAAAAATATGTAAACGTTATTTTAAATTAGGAATAAAATGAGTAAAACAATGATACGATGAGTGGGATTGGAGAAATTTCCTTGAGAATTCCATCTCAGGATATGTAAGCAAAAGCAGCCCTCATTCCTGCCCAAGGATGAAAAAATAATGCAAAGCCGTTCATCCAAACGAGTGCGCGTCTAGGGGTTGGGGGGGAGAATAAACCACTCGTGGCATTCAAGAGGAGAAGTTGCATGTAACCCCAACATCTTATTGCCATCTTTGTACCACGTTTAACCTCTCCTTGCTTCATCGTGAACTGATTTTTCACGCGCGTGCTGATTCTGGGACGAGATCTCAATCCACGAATTGACTGTTTACCTTTTGTGAAAGGTTTTTGAAATTTTTCATCGTGTGAACGAAGAATTAATGCGTGATTCGAATGAGGCATATCATTACTTTGAATTTCCTGTTTAAGTACCTTTGTCATGAAAAAAATTTAAGAAAAATGTAGTGAGAGCTCCGTGGTACAACCGGAATCAATTCACAATTTAGGGCGTTTTTTAAATTGACGTCTACGTGCTGTCTACAGTTTATTATTCAATGATAAATTATTATAATCCTATAATTAATTTAAATTTATTTATTCATGAAAATTTCTTATATCTGTTGATATGAATATCTAGTAAAAGCTATAAATTTTATATAACTATCATAATAATTTCTGCTCACTATCAATAATAATTTCTTGGACAATTTTTTTTTTAAATTTATAAAAAAAGACAAACATTTTGTTCTGAATATCGTACCGCGTGAGGAATTTTATGATTTAAGATTTCATAGAGTTGGTCGGCTAACTTATACATGCTTAAGTATTTCATATTTATGCAAATCTATTTTAATTTGCGCAGTTAAAAGTAGAATTACTGCCGTATATACTTTTATATTTACATTCTTTCGATTGCAAAATATCAGTTATTTAACCAATTTAATGCATCCTCTCTCTCTTTCTCTCTGGTTCTAACAAATAAACTAAATTAATTTTCACTTATCAAAAGAATAAAAACGTTTGAAACGAAAATTCTATTTCTTTGTTTTCAATATTTTTCAATGTTGTTGTTGTTGTCGTGTGCCAACTAAGCTGGCAATATGGGGTGCGATGCTCCACTTTTTCAACTGAACCCTATTTTGGTGTGGAGTCCGACTTCCTCAGTACACACATGCCATAGGGACCCGTTTATAGGGTAGGCAACCATTCACACCTCATTCATACAAGGAAAGGACAAAGACAGGATAGATAGAGAGGGAAAAAGTACATCCATGCCCGAACCGGGATTCGAACCCAGGACCTCCTTATCCGCAATCAGGCACGCTGACCACTAGACAAGTTGGTCGGCAATATTTTTCAATACCTTTAAAATATAAAAACAGTAGTTTTCTTCATAAAAAAAGCACTATATTGTCAAAATGCCATTTATTACACATGTTTGTTTCTGGCAAAAGATAATTATCATAAAATATACGAGATAAAATTATTTTAAATAATAAAGCATTTGAGGATTTTTTTAAAGTGTATTATGTTTAGTTTAAGAAAAATATTTCTGCACATCTTTTGTCTTATCACGATTATTTAGCTCTAAATCTAAAAAGAGAAATAGGAAAGTATTAAAATTGAATTATTTGTTTTCACCCAACATGGAAACCAAACCACTTTTAGTTAAATTATATAGAAGCATTAATTCATTTATATTAAAACATAATTTTTTGTCTTTATGTCAATATCAACCAATTTAAATTTTCGAAGTTTGAATTTTTTGAAATTTTAATTATCTCAATGGATAAAATAGTCCTTAGAAGCAATTAAAAATATATAAGAAATTAATTCAATTGTCTATATCCTTTTCATCAGTTATAAAATTACACAAACAAAATTGAATGACAATATCAACAAAATTTTAAAGAAATAAAGCTTATGCATGTAGTAACATTTTAATTCATCCAAAATGTTGCTCAAGTTCTGCAACAAAATTTCAAGAAAATTTCCCGAAAGTTAACATTTATTTAAATAAGACAAAAATTATTATAGAAGATCGTGAGAAATTATTCTCTTCCGAAAAGATTAAGAACATAGTTTTCCGCAGCTCTAACGAAGAAATTTTATTTCGATAAGTTGATAGAATAATTTTAACATATGTCTGAAATAACTGATTATGGAATTTGTATTTTAAATCCTTTCTCATTTTTACAGACTGTGTCAGAGAAATTGAACAAAACTTCAAAACTAATTACCAAAAAAAAAAAAAAAAAAAAACACTTTTATACTTAAGAGTGAAATTTTAATCCTAAAGAAATGAAATGTAAATCAACAAGCATTGATTGAAAATTACGTTTTCAATGTTTTTAATTCAAAGTTTTAAACCACCTGCAGGTTAAACCTTCTCTGAAGTCCGAGGACTGCCGCTCTCTCTCTCGAACCCCCGCTGAAAGCAGCGCACAAGAAGAAAGCTGCAACCTTGGATATTCTTTTGGTAGTACCCCCGAAACGGTGGACTATTTTCTTCACGAAAGAAAATAAAAGGAGTAAAATTCATAAGAGCAAATTTGTCCCAATTCGGACTATTTGTTAATGAAATAATTAAAACTACAACAAAATTTGATTGTAAACGAAAAACAATTTTTTAGTTAAAATAATTATTATCTTTTCTATTTTTAAGCAACTTTTAGTTTAAATTTTCGTAAATTAAAGGAATTGCTTAAGACCCTGGCGCAGGAAAATAGAAAACAAGAATTATTTTAAGTGATAGAATTTTTTAACTATTATAATGGCCTTTAGATTTTTTTTAGTTTTACATTATAAAAAAGTACTTTTTGTTATTTTTAGATAAGCAGATTTATTAATGAATATAAGAGCTTAAGTAAAATAATGGTACAGATTATATTCTGGAAATGATATTAATATTATGAAGACTAAATAAAATCCGATAATTTTAAATTAAATGAATATATTTTGTACAAAAAATTGCACTGCAACTACACTTTATATAAGCGATTACATTACGATCCCTTTTTGATCACAGAATATATATTATCACTGAATAATTGCAACCAAATTTTTTACTTAAACAAAACTTAAAATCGATAATTTTGATATAATTTGTCTTTAAAATAAAATATTTCTTTACGGATACCTAGAAGAAATTAATTGTAAGTAATAATAATGTATAATTTAAACTTAAGACACAAAAGGCAACTCATACAAACATAATGAATATAATAAACAAATCTAATACTGTTACTTTGCGTTCACGACGGGTCACCATTATGGTGTAAGTTAGTGGATGTTTAACTTTTTTAGAAGGCATTTTTTAAATAAATAACATTTATTGCAGACAACACAAGTTACATAGAAACAAAGAAATTTAGGAGGACTGAAACAGTGCGTCCTCTTAGCATAAGATTTAGAGAACAAGTGTTCTGTGTTCGGTTCAGATCTCACAGAGAGAATGTATATACCGCGCCTATAAAGTGTGCTGATTGGTTGGGTACATTTCATGAAGTTAATACCATTGGGACAGAAATTTGATAGACAAGTTTTTAGTTACACTTCGCAATTTTCAGTTTTATTTCGCGAATTCAAGAGTTTTGTAAAGGATCAAGAATTTCTCAGAAAAGGTGTGATGAGTCATCTCAATTTCTTAGAAAAGTCGCGATGAATCACCACAGGCCCAAGTCTTCTGGATAAAAAGAAGTGAGCACATCTTCGTCTTTTATTCATCTTATTTTTTTAGTTATCAAAAATTTCATGGTCTACAGCATACTCATTCAATAAACATTTGTCAATGTATTCTTTTATGAATGAGCCTATATTTACTGCAGTAAACGACTCATTTTAGATATCGTATCAATATTTTCTCCTTTTAAAAATCTTAAAAGTGATTACCATTGGTCTGTTTTCTAGTTATTTTTTTCCACCCTTTTTTAGGGTAGTATTTCAATACAAGTGTGTCTTTCCTAAGTTTAAAATGTCTATTGAGTCAATTTTCTGTACTCTGTCCGATCGATATTTTTTAATATTTTTTGCCTTAATTTTTTTCTAGACTACCTATTTTGATATGAATTTTTTTCCCTTCTGCAGATAAGTTATTCAGAAGGTCATTTCTACGCCATTTGATAAAGAATTCTTAGCTATTACTTCCTATTATAAATTACTAATTTTCTCGGGATCTTTTGAATACTAGTCTACCTCAGAATTTTTATCTGGAAAAGCAGGAATATTAGTTTAACCTTTACCATTTTCATCAATAAATCATTGGAATCAAATCCAAGAAATAAAACCATTTTTTTCTGAATTGCTAGGTGTATTAGAGAACCCAGTTAAAGCATTACAGTACTGGATCATTCAGGCATAGTTCGGTTTATATCAAAGTTACTGGGATTTGTCGACGGCATTATTCAAAATTACCTTGAATATAATATATTAAGATAATCAAAACATTTGCTGAGTTTTCTGGCCAACACACTCAAGTTTAAGAGCCACTGAATTTATAAGGAATCTTTTCTATGTGATATACGTATAGAATATTCCTTTAAACAATACAATTTTACCAAACTTAAAATTAAAAAATTGATAATAAATGAAATACGTTTTTATTACTTTTTTGGATTACTTAAAATCATGAAATGTTTTTATTGAATTTTCATAACTATCACAATCATTTGAATGTGTATTGATTATTGGTAATCACTTCGTTTAGAAATAAATGAATGCTTATAACAATGGTAAATAATTTTTCTACTTGAAATACTTTTTTCAATATTTACCTATTTCAAAAACTAATTAGTATTGCATTAAAATTGAAATATAAATACAAATAATTCAGCATATGTAAGATTGGAAGAAATATATTACTCTGTACATTCCATTGTTAAAGTTAAAAATACCCGTTAATCGGAATGTTTAATTATACTTCAGTTTTTTAATTAAAAATAGGTTTCCTAGAACAACAACAAAAAAATAGGTTTTCTATGAAAATAGGTAAAAATAGGTTTCCTAGAACAACAACAATTTTTATTCAAAATCTTTTGCGTGCAATGGTGTTTTTATAAAATACTTAGCTTACATCAACCACAAAGTTCACAAAACTTTGAAAGTATGTAATTCCTCTCTAATCTATACCATGTCTCAGGATGGCCAGGAAAATATTGCGATGATATTTACCCTAGATTAACTCTTGTACATGTATGTGAACAGTATTTTAAATATAAAGCACATTTTCACGAATGAAAATCTTTTTATGGAAATAAATGTTTCGAATTTACCTTTTGTAAAAGAGAATGCTTATAGGTTTCCTGATATGTTTGCTATAAATTTTAATATCATGATAATTTTTTAGAATTATTATCGTGATAATTCTATAGGATACAAGCGATAATTATCTGGCAGTTTACAGACTGAATAAAATAATTTCATGAACGGTGTTTTTACACCGCTGATTGAATTCCGCTGAAATAATGAGAAAATAAAATTCAATTGTGTTTTTCAACAAAATACTTTAATTTTGTTGAGAAAATAATTTTATTTTAAAATCAAATACTAATTATTAAACCATAAACTTATATTTGACTATTATTCATATGCTTAAACAATAATAAAATAAAGCTGTATTTCTTCGTTAAGCATTGTATAAAATTCTAAAATTCTTAATCAGTTCTTGAATGCATTACTTTCTTAAATTATATTTTCTCTTTCTATCATTCACAATTTCTTTCTCTTTGATTTGCACAAACTTTCATTAATGAGCTTTATTTTATGTTTTTATTTATTGATATTTCAATTAGAAATAGTTTTTGTCAATATTTTTTAATTTGTGTAGGCTTGTGTTCTGAAATTTTAGAATATGTATCCTATTGCTCAAAAAATTGGGAATCTTTCTTTTAAATTATGAATGAAGGCAATGACTTTTTCTTATCTCATCATCTTAATTTTTTGTCTTTTTCCCATAGCAAAATTTCAGTCAATAAGATCAAGTGAAACTAATTTTCATGATCAGAATACATAATAGTAACTAATTTGTTTTTTGTGGCGTCAAATGAATTAAAATAATGTAACTGTAGTACTTATAATTTTTATAAATCTTTGGTATTTGCTACAGATAGTTATTAAAATTCTAACGTCTTATTAGAGCTTTCTTTTCTTTGTTAGAGAATTTATTTCTCTTTAGGGTTAATAGATATATACTGGGACAGTAAGAACATGTCAGAAATAATAAATATTTCCTTTCATAAAACATATAATTTGAAATTACTTTCTTTCATTTTATATATACTAAATTTATCAAGAGAAATTCTTATTACATAGTATAGGAGAAGTGTTTATTTAAATTTTATGAAACTCATTCAAAATTAATTAAATTGAAGATACTGCAAAAACATTAAAAAATTCAAGAGTAGTAATAAATGAAGTTAGAGGGTAAAAAAGATTTCGATGTTTGGGTAATTTTATTGTATGGATACTCAATAAAGGAAGTACATTGGTAGTTCCTTTTCCAACAGAGGGTATTTTCTTATATCTGGTAGTTCCAATTCAAAAGACACTTTATAAGCAAGTGTTGTTTGAAACATTTATAGTACATGTTCAGAAATACAGTAAGTTTACTAACTATGCAATCGCAGCTTCTTTGATTGTATTGAAATATCTTCAAACATTCCTAATTTTATTGTTGAAGTGCAGCGGCAATTGTTTTAATGATTTGCTTTGAGGCTCTGTATTTTTCTAATATTAATTTCTATATATTGTAGTAAGCTAAGGGTATGTTTGAATCTGAATGTAGTTGTGGACTGGTTGTTACAATAATAAGGCAGACGAACAATAGGAATGAACAAAATGAATGAATAATAAGAATTTGCCGTAACTATATTGTCATACGAACAATAAAAATGAACAAAATGATTGAATAATAAGAATGTCAGCCGAACAATAAATTGTTTTATAGAATTTTAGACATTTTCATAATACAACTATTTTTAAAGAAATTTTTTTATTGTTTCAAAAAAGCGACCTGAAATTCCATTTCCTGTGAAAAAACAGAATTCAAAATAAGGCAATTTCTAAGACATTAACAGTGACTTTAATGTTTTAATTAAAGAAAACGTTTTCCCGTAGAGAGTAGAATAAATCTAATGTTTTGTGTGTGCTATCCAGTTCTAGTTTAACTTTTTTTTAAATGTTATTTGCATGCCCATCTTATAATTTGCACTAAAGTTAACATAATTTGCAAAATATCTCTCATTTATTAAAGTAAATATTTTTATAATAAGAAGAATTACAACAGGAGCTTTACGAAAAGGCTCAAAATATGGTACGCTTACATTTTACATTGTAGATGAAAAACCACCAAACCAGCAATCTTTCATCATTTTCTCGTAATTCTCCATATACATTCGTTTTGAAACTGAATATGTTTGTTAGAATATTTTTTTGATTAAATGTACAATTAACAAAATATTTTTCCTTACTTTAAATACTATATTAAAATAAATGTTTTACAGAATTTGAGTATTTTTCAAAATATTATTGAGAAATTATTGGAAAAAGTGAGTTTCCTTGATTATCGAGTACTCTTCTGTCAACCATTAGTCAATAATACAATTCAACCAAAAGTCAATAAAACAATACAATTGAAGTCAATAAAACTAGTAGGGCAAAAACAAGCCTGTTTTAATTGATTCTAGCTTTCATTCGGAAACATACACTATGATTGATGGAATATTGCGATTTTATAAAATAAATCTATTTTCAAAAGGTCTTTATAATATTTATTAAGCCTTGTTGTGAAGTTCCTATTTTATACTAAAAATTATATCACCATAGATTAGGTAGAAATAAATCGATTAAAGTTTCCAATATTTGAATATTAACTTTAGTTTCGAATCTATCAAATATATTGAAATTGCGGAGTCTTTTCTTCAGCGTACCAACGCATTTTCGATTGAGGTTTCGATTGGGATAAGCAAGGCATTCACTACCAGTGAGTGGAATCAATGCTTTTTCAAACATTGACAAAAATCAAATAGATTTGATATTTTTAATGATTTTCGTCAAAAATTAACTTCGAAGCCATACGCATTTCTTTGTAATGAGAGAAAAACAGAAGAAATGAACAAGTGCCACAAGTGAACACTTCTTCAAACAGTGTTCCGAATTATTGATTCTAATAATGTGTATCATAGCATAATAAAGTTTACTGTTAACTTGAACCAGAGTTAGTTTTGAATTAAAAAAATTTCAAACAATTTTATTAATATTTGATCGGGAAAACACATGTTCATAGTTAGTCAAGGAACCCCACATCTTGAAATAAATATCATTCTATTCCCTTCATTTATATATTACACAATCACACTCCGCACACAATCACAGTATTTATGAATATATGAATAAATTGAGTAAATATTTTATATAGACATTAGAACACACACATGCAATTTATGCTATCTATTTATGATTGCACATATTCCGGAAACAAAGTCCACAATTTTATAATATCTGCTTGAAATGTATTTAAGTTTCAAGGAATAAAAGACTAGATTAATTTTTTGATATTAAAATTTTTGTACATGTTTCTTTTATATTTATTATAATACATTTAATATAAAAGCTGGAATGCTGTGAAGGATTAAGGAAATTTTAGCTAACACACAAGGTGATGGTTTAAAGAAGATAATCCGCGATATATATATATATATATATATATATATATATATATATATATATATATATATATATATATATATATATATATATATATATATATATATATATATATATATATATACTAGACTATGTTCGCTCAATCTTTTTCATTCTGTGATTATAAAGCATTAAATAAAATGTCCAATGTCGATTGCTTTCTCTCTTTTTTAAGACTTTCCGGAAGTGATTAATAACATATTTTTATAAAGTGATCCCTAACCTTAATGATATCAGCTTGGTTTGGGTGTCATTATAAGATCATTGCTCTGATATCCACCCACCTCTTCCACGAATGAACATGAGGGTGCTCAAAATTTTATCAGTTCTCAGGCTGAGGGTCTACTTTGGCTTATTCTATTCGAAAAAAATGTTTTCCAGTTTAGAACTTTGAATATTATAGGCATGTAACAATTCAAGAAACATGAAAAACTACTTTTGATCCGTTGGATTTGGCAACCCTGCACATTATGCTCCGAGAGCCGAGGAGGGTTCGTTACAATTTCTTTTAATTCGTTATCTGAATATGTGTTCTTTGTACGAACAAGTCTTTCGTGGAAGTGTTTGTAGTTCAATTTGTTCGCAGTCCGAACGGTTCATTAACCGATCACTCACTGTATTAATATAGGGGATGACTTGCTAAATTATTTTTGTTTGTTAATTTTAAGAAATAAATTCTTCCTCGAACAAGAATAATATTCGTCTATAAAAAATTCTTTGAATAGTTATTTCAACGAATCTATTTTCTGAAAATGCTTAACAAATGTTTAAAGAAACAGCATCATTGTTTTTAATACTATATTATGGAATCATTTTTTTAAATAGTAATTTTAAAAATTTTTAATAACTCCAATAAAATAATTCAATTTATAAAATATGTTTTTCTAAATCAATTTGGATTTTCATCTTTTTAACTGAGGAAGCACCTACAATTTACTGTTAACGTAAACATAGTTTACGTTAAAAAATAAACAAAACTTTCCAAATTTACTTAAATACAATAAGTTCTTTTGTTCATAATATAAGAAATGTACTCTACTTGGGATTTAATTTCACTATTTAGTAATTTATGAAACCGCTCAAGATTGTCTTTGTGAATTAAACACTCGAATAAATTCCAGCAGAATGTACTATTTTTTATTTTTAACCGTAAATATGTATCAAATAGATTCCCAAAATGTTTCTTCATATTTTCGTACTATAAAAAATGAATTCTACTTATTTAATTTTAGCTTTCTATTCAACTAAAGTAATATAAATAACAATTACTCTTACTTAAGCTGAATGAAATAGAAGAAATAATTTAAAATAATGTTTTTTGTTTATACTTATATACACTTTTACAAACCGGATATTAATATGAAGTTTCGAAAACTACGTATTAAATGCCTTTTTAATGTGGAAAAATTAAATTATTTAGTCTTCTGGAATGGATTTATATTTGTCAAAGATTTTAAAATAGGGCCTCTTAATTATATACGTTGGAGAAAATGATCGTTTCACATATTCTCGAAATGTATTTCTATAAAAAAACAGTAAAACACACAAAAAAATTATTATCTGGAAACAGCTTTTAAAAATATGAAATCAATAAAATTATTTCTTTGAATTCAATATATTTGATGTGACAATAAGATTATACAAACATAGTTTGTTATGTATGTCCAATGCATGCAATTCATTTTTTTCTCTAACCTTTTTATTCTAAATATTTATTTTTGATATCTTTCATGTCCTAACTTAAGATTTTATAAATGGTTAAGTATTTTATGATTTTTAAACAATTACACGTAAATGTCTACAGAAGAGAATATTTTAGGTATTCTCTTTAAAATTAAATTTTAAGACAAAAAATAAAAATGCTTATATTTTTATTATAATCTAGGATAAAAAATATAACTTGATTTGCCCTTTTTATGTGTAACAAACCTTGGTTTCAATGTCTTTATAAATTGCTGACACGCTTTGCAAAAAAGTACAAACATTAAATAAAATAGATTAATGATGACTTAAAAGAGAAATTTGAACAATGATGTTACAAGGATATTTATTATATTTGCTTGAAAAAAAAAAAAAAAGAAATCAATTGATCAATGATGGCTCTAATGCTACTTCAAAAAGTGGGCTATTTTCTGAAGTTGTTCGGCGGCAGCTTTAGACAAAATAAATGCTAATGAGCTATTGCAGTTTTTTATGGTGTCTTTTTCCATCTCTTTGAATGTAATTAACAACAAATTCCTAATGTGAACAAAATTATTTTGATGAATAAAAGAAGGTGTTTATACAAAACATAATTCTAAATTAGAGGAATAGAGCAATAATAGATCGAAATAAAACACACTTCAATTTTCGCTCATTTTTATTTTCGCGCAATACTACACACTGAAAAGAAAAGCATAAAAGAAAATGAAAATACATACAAGAAAAAAAATATAAAAGAGCGCCATCTCTTGGGAAAAATCATTACAATTAATACCTGGGGTCTCATGACAACCTCATCAAAATATGAAAGATGTGAAAATTAAAATATTAATACAATACCATCAATCATTAATCAAAATATACAACTCTAACTTTTTACTGAAATTATAAAATTTAAAATGAATAATAAATTAATTTTCACTTATAGGAAGTTTGACCAATTTACGTATTGGTCCTTTTAGTTCGCCCAATGCACTCTCACAGTTTTCATGCTCATAACTCTTACCCAATGATCTTTACATTATAATCTTTGTAGTTTTTAATCACTCTGGCCATTTTAGACTTAATTCTTTGACAATGGCAGATTTTGCTCCTACAATCCGATAACTTTGTTTCATAGCAGAGTTTATTAACTGTAAATCTCTGTGTAAATACACTACTCTGGCCATTAAAATTGCTACACCAAGAAGGAATGCAAATGACAGAACGATATTTATTGGACACATACATTATAGTAGAAAGAACAAGTGATTAGATTTACAGGAAATTAGGATGTATAGATCTTGAGAAATCAGTACCCAGAGCAGCCACCTCTGGCTGCAATAACAGCATTTATCCGCCTAGGCATGGAGTCAAACAGAGATTGTATGGCATGTACGGGGATCTCAGTCCATGCAGCTTCTGCACTATGCCACAGTTCATCGAAAGTAGTGGATGGTGAGTGATGCCGTGCCAATCGCTCGGCAACCATTGACCACATGTTATCTATTGGTGACAGATCAGGAGAACGTGCTGGCCAGGGTAACAGTCGAACCTGTTCTGTATCAAGGAAGTTCAGAACAGTACGGGCAACATGCGGTCGTGCATTATCCTGTTGAAACAAAGCATTAGGGAGGCCTCGAAGATAGGGTAGAGCCACGGTTCTTAACACATCGGAAATGTAATGGTTGCTGTTCAAAGTGCAGGTAATGCGAACAAAAAGTGATCGAGACGCGTATCCAATGGCACCTCATACCATCACTCCAGCAGATGGGCCAGTATGGCAATGTCCAATGCAAGCTGGCAAAGCGCGTTCTCCATAATGCCTCCAAACACGGATGCGGCCATCATGGTCCTGTATACAGAACCGAGATTCATCTGTAAAGATGACGTGATGCCATTCCCGCGTCCAGGTTCGTCACTGATCACACCATTGAAGGCGCTCCTGTCTGTGACGCAGCAATGATAGCCAAAGCCATGGTCGCCGTACTGACAATCCATGCTGCTGCAAACGTCGTCGAACTGTTCGAGCAGAAACTTGTTGTCTTGCAAATGACTCCATTTCTCGACTCAGGGTTCGTGACGTGGCTGTATGATCCCTTGTGACTATGCGGATAAGATGTCTGTCTTCTCTGCTGTTAGTGATGGGGGTCGCTGAGATCCTGCATGACGTTCCGTATGATTGTTCTGAACCCATCGATTCCAGATTCTGCTAACAGTCATGGGGTCTCGACCGACGCGAGCAGCAATATTGCGGTACGATAAACCGCAATCCCGGTAGGCTATAATCTTTCCTCGATCAAAGTCAGACACGTGCTGATAGGTATTTCTTCTTCTTACACGAGGCATTACAACAACTTTCTTTGCCGAAAACAACGTTGAAACGGAAATTGAGTATGAGAAAACTGTTGTTAAATCTCAGGTTTTATACATATTGTAGATGTCGCTACTGTCGCCTGCTTTGTATGAATGCGCTGAAAATCTAATCATTTGCATACCACAGCAAGTTCTACCTGTCATGCAAATTTCACGTGTGTGGTGTGCCGCTTTCCTTATGTAGCAATTTTAATGGCCAGTAGTGTACTTTAGAAGATAAAAATTCACCAGTAACTGTGTAACTGGATGGGTTTTGGGCTAAATAATTGGAAATTTCACAGTCTCTGTCTAGTTGCCGTTTCTCAAACGACCGCCCACTCTAAGTAAGCCACAATTCTCTAAAAAAGAACTCAATGAATTTAAAGAACAATTCTTTAACTCTTTTTTCTCCTCCAAATTTGATATTTCTGTGGTAAAATTAGCATGTTGTACCTGTTTTATTATGACATCATGAGCTTTTTTTATTCAGTTGTCTGTGAATATACAATTGAAATTCTAGTAACTTATTCAAACTTAAAATCTTATTTCAAAGTTCGTCAACCAACTCTAATTTAACAACAAAACTTTTCACCGGTTCTATCTTTTTCACTTTTAATATCTCTATACCATGGTTACCCAAATTTTTTTTTTCTCGTGGACCACTTTCAAAGTTTTACTATTTTCGATAGACCCCCTGCAGCTTCATTTCTACTGTATTTCCAAAACTCCTAAAAAATATCATCCTAAATTGGAGGTGTTAAGAAAGAAAAACACATTTTCTTGTGTCCTTATTTATTAAAATAATACTGGTGGTTATACAAAATTATAAACATTTATTACAATATACAATAAAAATGTCTATAACAAGTAGGCAATACTTATTTTTTCCGGCACTGTAAACTCTGACATCGATTCACTCAATGTGACACTTTTATGTTTAAACTCCCGGAAACAAATAAGTAACGTTTTATTTTTTGCATTAGCGTATTTATACTAATGTAGATTGCAAGTACAGCGCAAGTCGCATTTCATCCCTTTGCAGGTCTAAACAAGCATCCCGGACGAGTGGGCACACGGATGGCACTTTGCAAGTCCCGACATGTGTTGTATACTTGTACTATTATCCATTGTTCTATTTAATTCTGTTTTTGAACAGAGTGTCGAATATTTTTTAGTACCTACCAGAAAATATTTAGTGGACCCCCACTTACAAATTGTGAATCCCTGTTTTCTTTTCATGTCTGCGTGGACCTCCGTGTGGTGCCCTATGGACCGCTAGGGATCCATCTGGACCACTTTGGGAACCTATGCCTATACTTTCTTCAGTTGCAGAAGTTTTCAAAATCTGCTTAGGCCAACTCTTATTATTCATTCGCGACCACTCTGGACCAAACCACCATTTCTGATTCAGAACCAAGTAATCAGCCGGCAACTCCCCTAGTCAACTTATCTGCCAGATTATCTTCAGATGGACAAGAATACCAATCACTAGGACTAGATATCCCCTGAATTTCTACAACTCTGTTGACTACACATTGTTTCCATCTCTTCGTACAACCTTTAACCCAATACAACGCGATAGTCGAATCGCTCCATAAAACCATTTTTTTCAATATTTTACCTTTCAATATATTCCTAATATATTACCCAATTCTAGCACCTATTACTAGACTCATTAATTCTAGATGCGGCAAAGTCAATTTCTTTAAATGCGCCACTCTACTCTTTGCCATAATGAATGACACTCTATAATTTCTACTATTATCACACTACCTAAAGTAAACTACGGCTCCATACGCACTTAATGATGTGTCACAAGACACATGTTTTTCTACCTGCCCATTTTTACAATCCAACAAACAAAATCTCGGAAAGGTTACATTACATAACTTTTCAATTTCTTTACACCAAGTAACCCATTTTTCTCGCAAATTATCTGGTAATTCTTCATCTCAATCGCAGCCTGATTACCAAATTTTCTGTAACAACTTAACACGAACAAAAAATGGCGAAATTAAATCAGTAGGATCAAAAACCTTAACTTCTGTTGTTAAAACACAGCGTTTGCTATTTCGTAACCTTTCCCAGGACTCTAATAACCCTTTAACTTCCAACGACAATTTATCTTTATCTGGACAATTCAAACCCAGAACTTTTAACTGCTGAATAATTTCTTTCTTTCCAACCCAAAATCCATTTTCTATCCACAATTTCTCTAACTCTCGGCAATTAGATCTCAATTTCCTCAAATTAAATCCACCGCTTTTTAAAATTGTGACAGCATCTGATGATAACTTAAAGGTCTTACATTATTTCCACCGAAATATAAGTCATCCACATATAAGGCTGTATCTTACATTGCAACTGATTTAGAATTGTTTTTCTCAAATTTTTTAATGCGATGTTTTATAGTGGCACTCAAAATAAAAGACCTTCCGTAAGCAAAAGTTAACCTTTCCATTCTCATAATTTTATAATCTTCATTAAAATCATATGAATACCAAAGAAATTTTAAAAATTTACTCTCTCTCAGAAATTCCGATCATTAAAAATACTTTCTCTATATCCGCATTAAATGTTATTTTATGTTTTCGAAAATTCAAAATCACATCCAAGACTATTTGGATTTAAATTTGGACCACAGTTTCGAGACATTAGTTCAAAGATAAAAAAAAAAAATATTTTTAGAGAGAGATTTTGAACTACAATTAAAAACTACGCCAACTCTTTTGTCGTTTCCTTATCTTCCCCAACAACCGCTCTTCGTGGCATAAAATATTCATGTTGGTTCCTTTCACATTCTTCTAAAATTCCATTTTTTAATTGATCGCTTAATATTCCGCAGAACTCATATCATTAGCTATCCAGTTATTTTTTAAAAACCCTTTTTTTAACTCGTCACATATTTTTTTTTTACCAAAATGAAATTTTTTCTAGTTTATTACAGTTAAGTTTCCAGAATAATGAATCGATTTCATATTTCCCATTCACAAATTTTAAATTACTTTCAAATTGATCTATTAATGATTTTTCTGCAATATTTAACTCTTCTTCTTCCTTAATTAGTTCCGAGTTCCCACAAAAATTGAATATCGGAAATAGAGCTACACAAAAATTAGCTGAAAGTTTGCAGGGAAGTCAACATAATATTATATTTATTATGTTGACTTCACTGCAAAGCATATCAAAAAATAGTTGGAACACATGTGATTGCTTCGTTTATTTTTTGAAAAGAATCCGCTTATATAACTTGCCAGAACACATCAGAGCTTCCAGAAGAATTTCAATAATTATAACACTCGCACAACGATCCGCTAGACGTAAACCACGCGAACTCATGTCTTTATCAATATACTTACTCGGAATGGGAATCTTTGACCCACTAATAATATCAGAAACTAGAACTTCAAAGTAAATAAATGTATTAGGATTAAATCTATTCGTTAATTTTAATTCTTTAACTGGATATATTTTCTCAACAGGTTTTACTGAATCAAAAGAATAAACACATAATTTTTCTTTGATCGGTTTTAATTCCAAACAATCTACAATGTTTTTTTTGGCACACTAACCTCTTTTTCTGAACCATTATCCCATAAAATTCTCACTTCTTTTTTAAGTTTATAATGATCATAAATATTCTCAGCATATGCACTGTAAATTAGCAACAAAACTGGCTGGTGTGGCCTTGAAACGGTAGAATTGCATTGACTAGACAGTGTCGCCAATTGTGTGCCGCCTGGTTTTGACACGATTGAATTCGAAACTGTTTTTTCAGTTTTGGGAACTTCACTTTCTCTGTTAAAATGAATCATATAATTATGTGGTTTTGAACAAATCGAACAGTTATTGAAGTTAAAAATTTATACATTACAATTTTTACGAAATTATTTGTGACACAGATTATTTTGCTTTGTAACTGTAACTCGATAATTTATAGACAATTTTTTGAAATTTGGGCAAAAACGTAAAGTATGATTCTCTACAGACATATACAAAATACATTTTTGGTTTTTTACACCCGAAAAAATACGTTTGAATTAATTTTTTGAATTAAAATTCCGAAATCTATTTTCATATTTACTCTCTTCTCTTTTAAAATTCGAATGTTTTACAAATGATACCGGTTTTCGCTTTCCCTTTGAAGTTAAATATATATCAATTTCGCACCCTAATTTCTGAGGTTCGAACCAAGACTCGCCCTGTTTCACAGCAATATGGGTCTTTAGTTCACAATCAAGTTCAGTAAAAATTTTGTCTACCACACTAAGTTCGCATAATGATTTAAAATTATTTACATTTCTCAACTGACTAATATTCAAAATTTGTACATAGCCTAGACGCGAATCGCGCATAATTCTCAAACTGCAATTTTTGAGTAGATCGAAAATTATCCATTCTTGAAGTGTTGGTTCGAACTCGCACAAAATAATATATTTAAGTTTATCGTAATTATTACGATCTTCTTTTACATAAACCATTCAATTATTAACCTTTTCTCATAAAATATTTAATAAAATTTCAGGTTTTACTATATATTCCAGAACTTTTTTTGTTCTGAAAGCCTTCTCAACAGATTGAAAAAAAAGTTTAAATGACTTAGAGGCATATCTTTATATTTGCTAACTCTAATTGCGCTTGAAGCTGCCACAATTTTATTTTTTCTAATTCTAAGTTAATTTCACTTTCTGATTTCTCTCTTTTACTAATTATTCTTTTATATATTTAAGAATATTATCAATACATTATTTATAAATTCTGTATCACTTTTATAAATATCCGAAATTTCAATAAATGTTTATAAATCTATTAATTTATAATAACTATGAACACTTAATTCTAACTCTTCAGCTCTACGAGTTTTAAATCATCTTTTCTTGAGGCCCTTGTGTTACTCATTGTGAATAGCAAACCTAATAACACAGAAAACATAATAAAAAGCACAAAAATTATATTAAAAATATAACTAGAAATTTATCACAAAAATAATTAGTATATTTAATTCACAAATTAATTCACTAGCTAGAAATATCTCACTGCACATCACTCTAAAAATTAAACATAACCACTCACTAAAACATCCAAATTTCTTCCATTTTACTTGCAAACTATTACACAAAAAATTTAGGTCAAATACTGTTGTGTGTGCTCACCACAAACACTTCAAAAGCAACCCTAAAGGTTTACAAATTCCAAAGAAAGGAGGAACACATCACTGGGGAAGAATATCTACAAATTCACATACCTTGAGGACACCAGAAACTTATACCCCACTTCTGACACCAGAAATGTTTACAAAAAACATATTTCTAATTTGAAGGAATAGATAAGTTATAGACCTAAATAAAACACACTTCAATTTTCGCTCATTTTCATTGTCGCGCAATACTACACACGACAAGCAAAAGCACAAAAGAAAACGAGAATATATACAAGAGAAAAACAGGAGAAGGAGCGCATCTCTTGCAATAATCGTTACAGTTAACAATGACAATGAAGTACATAAATGGCCTCACCGTGGTCAAATGGTAGGACAGTGCTTGGTTATGATCCCAGCTAGCATGGGACAGCAAGAGATGGATTTACAGTTGCTACCTTCTGCGTGCAAGTCTGCCGAGGTGGATTCTCGAGAGTTTCCTTCATAGAACATGTGAACTACTGTTTATAATTACGTGAAAATCAATTTAAGCGGCGTTCAAAATGCATTAGAGTAGGACATTAGAATGTCTACTACGCAGTGACAAACCATCATTCTCCCGTTGTTTGACTGTGGCTGGAATCGAATCCAGAACATTTTTATCTAAACCGCCTTGCTTTATCGAAAAATCGCAGCAACTTATTTCATTTTTTAAAATTAGATATAACTATTGTGAAATTATGTGAATTACATAGATTTGTTCTAAACTTCCAATTGCAATATCAGAAAGTCTCTATACTAGTGATGAAAATACATACTTGAGCTTCATTAAAGAGTCGTTAAACACTTCCGCTCGAAGAATGCGATTGGAAGGCAGGCAGCAAGTTCGTCGACAAGTCGGATTTACGACGCCGTCTCAATACAATGTGACGTAGATGAACGTTATGAATTTAAACAATGATAATTGTAAAGTGGCATAATCAGGATCTCTGGACGAAGAATAGAACGACAGAAACAACGATTTTGTGGTTAATATAAGACAAACAATTTTACGATTAAGCAAAAGAGTACACTCGCAAAATGCATTCGACCAGTAAGTTAAGCACCAATTGACATCAAATCGTTTTGTCCCATTTCTGGTGCATTTTTCACGTGTGTTTTAAAAACTGTATTAGTTATTCATTGTTTATATAGGATATAGGATTCTTAATAAGTAATTTTTATTTTAACGACTAGGATTATGCGATAAGAAAAGCAGTGACTCACTTTATTTTCACAAATAATTAAACATAAAGTACTTATTAAAGCGTTTTTGTTCATTATTTTGACAAAGAAAAAAAGTACTATTGAGAGCAGAAGCATAAAATCTTAGGCGTTAATTGTCAGTTAAAATTATTACACATGAAAGTATTTAACATTCTTCACTTTGACTATAGCAAAAACATATTTAAATGAAAATCTTAAATAAATAAAATTTTACACTGTAAAATTGGTCCAATAACTATAAAATTGGCTGCCCAATACTTTATGGTATATACTTTTCCATAGTAAGCGAAACATCTTGTTTTTAGCGCCATTTTTTAAATTGCTTAGTGGGATTTTGCAAATGCAAAGGTAGATGTGACTGAGATAATAGCAAACACACGCAAAAGTAACACATACAGCATAAGGAATTATCTAACTTTTGTTTCTGGAGTGAAAATATTTACTTTCATTGCGAGTTTTGCTTGGGCCTGTCGCCTGTTTGATTTGGCGTCGATGTGCGTAATGAGACCTTGCACCTGTTGACCGGGTGCAGGGAAACAAAGTGATACTAGAAATTGCTTTAATCAGCTTCTTGCATATAATGTGCAAGGCTTGTGGTCTGTCCAGTTAGGTTTAAAAAAAAATCTAATTTTTTCTTCTGATCTTGTACTTAAGAAATTTATTTTACTTGCAATTCACAATATATTACTTCTGTTAGATATTTTAATCGAATAAAGTAGTTCTTTTATGTCAATTACCGTTTCTTACATATTTATATAATTTCTACATATTTAAGTGATAAGACAAATCAAAATGTATTAAAAATGAATATATGGATTGCTTAAAAACAAAGAGGCTTTTGTTTTCAGTAAAAGAAAAAAGAATTGAATTTTTAGAGCTTTTAAATATAAAATTTACTTTTTTATAAAAATTCATTAAAATTAACAAAATATGCGTAATTTTAAATGCAACAAGTGAACAACTAATAAAAGAAATTATATATATATATATATATATATATATATATATATATATATATATATATATATATATATATATATATATATATATATATATATATATATATATATAAGATTCCCATTTCAACTTCAACTACTGCGGAAGAACAGAAGACGAATGTTGCTTGGTTTGGTTTGCTTTGTCGCTCAACGGTCATTTTTTGCACACGAAGGCTAATTAGACCGGGACTTACGGCTTAAAGTGGATTCCGAACCACTACAAACATCCATGCCCAAGGTGGGATTCGAACCCATGAACTGTTGAACCGAAGGCAAGAGCGCTAACCATTCGGCTGCTAGCTCGGCAAGACGAATGTTGCATTACTGCTTTTTGCATGCAATTCTGTCGAAGTGAGTGCTTGGGAGTTTTCTGGGCAGCCAATAGCTTCCAATTCTTACGGTATTCACTTTGCTGTTTAATGGGTGTGTTATACTCACTCATCACAAAGTGCCCAGTAATTTTGAACCACGATCAGGGGACGAAATCACATTTGAGCTGGCACCTTCCTCTTCTCATCCACACCCCTCCTGGTAACCTTATATAGTGGGACACCCAGTAGGTGTATACATATAAAATGAAACACGGGATTTATATTTGGGAATTTCGGAGGGGGAGGGAAAAAAACCGGAAATTTTGGAATCTATTGGGAATAAACTCAGCCAATCATATTTCGCTTAATGAATTATTTTGCCTTACATATAAGGAGCGAAGTTAAGCAAATTACATAATTGTGATTGAAAAAATATTTATTCTATCTAGAACAAAAGTTAATGTTTTGTGTGTTGTGAAAAACACACACACACACAAATTCTAATGTAAATAATATACATCCACTATGTATTGGTATTTAATTAAAAATTATCAAACGTATTTGTCAGGACTATCAAAATGAATAAATTTTTTATTATAAATTCAAACTCATTAAGAAAGAAAAAAGTTCTCTAGAGAATTATATATATAATTTTCAAAATAATATATTCTATATTATTCTTTAAATATAAATTGCTGTCTTTTCAAGGAAAATAATTTTCCTTAATTTATTAATAAAAGGAAGGTGTAAATATTGATACACTAAAAGATTATTGAAAAATACCTAAATAATAGCACTCTTATCAGAAAATTTAGAAAGTAATCTTTTTTCTATGGCTTCACAAGAATTTAACTGTCCGGAATAATGAACTCAGTTTTTTTCCCCACCTTAACAACATTTAGTGGGTTGTGTCCCCGAAAGTGGATAGGTCTTAATGAATGAAAAACCGCCATTAATGAATTCAAATAAAGGAAAATCTTCGGTTGGGTTGGGATTCGAACTCACTACCTTTCGGTAATGAGAACAAATGTCCTAAATAACCAAGCTACCGCGTCCTGGAGCAAATATTTATTTTTTGAACTATTGTGGGTAAGGAATAAAATTGAAATAAAGAAATTAAATTTTCTGAACTGTGTGTGTGTGAATTTTTGAGTAAGGAAGACTTAAAACCGTGATAAATTAGTTTTACCAATGCTTTGCAGATCTTAGAAAATCATAAAATATTGGTGAAGATTTTCTTTTATATATATATATATATATATATATATATATATATATATATATATATATATATATATATATATATATATATATATATATATATATATATAATTACCAATTAATTGCCGACCAACTTGTCTAGTGGTCAGGGTGCCTGACTACGGATAAGGAGATCCTGGGTTCGAATCGGGTATGGATGTACTTTCTCTCTCTGTCTATCCTGTCTTTGTCCTTTCCTTGTATGAATGAGGTGTGAATGGTTGCCTACTCTATAAACTGGTCCCTATGGCATGTGTGTAGAGCAAAGTCGTACTTTCACCTTCATGGTGCTCTGATTAAAACAAAAGACGCTCCCCTTCTACTTAAATTCGCATAGCCAAAGGCATAGCGAGCTTGGCTTGTCCATGTGTCATTAGAAACAACAACAACACTTTAAATGAAGTAGGCGACCGAAACAAAAAACGAAGGAACATTGGATGTTTTTCGCACAAAAATTGCTCTGACAAAGTAGACATATTGAACTTTGACTAAAACTACTAATTCAAATCATTCACACGCACATAATAACAATAATAATAGTTATAATAAAATTATCCCTATTAAATTAAAAGTATAACTGATAATGAATGTATTGTGATAAAATAAAGAACTAACTATTATAAAATGCTTTGCATATTAGCTAAGGCTCTGAAGGCTCTTAGCTACAATTTAAAGTAAATTTATAAGTAAAAATAAAATTGCAACGATGTCGTTGCATGAGCTCACGGGTGTGATTCCACATCAGGGACCCCGTGGAGTGATGCTCTAGAGTCGTTGCATGAGCTCACGGGTCTGATTCCACATCAGGGACCCCGTGGAGTGATGCTCAAGTGTCGTTGCATGAGCTCACGGGTCTGATACCACATCAGGGACCCCGTGGAGTGATGCTCAAGTGTCGTTGCATGAGCTCACGGGTATGATTCCACATCAGGGACCCCGTGGAGTGATGCTCAAGTGCCGTTGCATGAGCTTACGGGTCTGATTCCACATCAGGGACCCCGAGGAGTGATGCTCAAGTGTCGTTGCATGAGCTCACGGGTCTGATTCAACATCAGGGACCCCGTGGAGTGAGGCTCAAGTGTCGTTGCATGAGCTCACGGGTCTGATTCCACATCAGGGACCTCGTGGAGTGATGCTCAAGTGTCGTTGCATGAGCTCACGGGTATGATTCCACATCAGGGACCCCGTGGAGTGATGCTCAAGTGTCGTTGCATGAGCTCACGGGTATGATTCCACATCAGGGACCCCGTGGAGTGAAGCTCAAGTGTCGTTGTATGAGCTCACGGGTCTGATTCCACATCAGGGACCCCGTGGAGTGATGCTCAAGTGTCGTCGCTTGAGCTCACGGGTCTGATTCCACATCAGGGACCCCGTGGAGTGATGCTCAAGTGTCGTTGCATGAGTTCACGGGTCTGATTCCACATCAGGGACCCCGTGGAGTGAAGCTCAAGTGTGGTTGCATGAGCTCATGGGTATGATTCCACATCAGGGACCCCGTGGAGTGATGCTCAAGTGTCGTTGCATGAGCTCACGGGTCTGATTCCACATCAGGGACCCCGTGGAGTGAGGCTCAAGTGTCGTTGCATGAGCTCACGGGTCTGATTCAACATCAGGGACCCCGTGGAGGGAATCTCAAGTGTCGTTGCATGAGCTCACGGGTCTGATTCCACATCAGGGACCCCGTGGAGTGAAGCTCAAGTGTCGTTGCATGAGCTCACGGGTCTGATTCCACATCAGGGACCCCGTGGAGTGAAGCTCAAGTGTCGTTGCATGAGCTCACGGGTCTGATTCCACATCAGGGACCCCGTGGAGTGAAGCTCAAGTGTCGTTGTATGAGCTCACGGGTCTGATACCACATCAGGGACCCCGTGGAGTGATGCTCAAGTGTCGTTGCATGAGCTCACGGGTCTGATTCCACATCAGGGACCCCGTGGAGTGAAGCTAAAGTGTCGTTGCATGAGCTCACGGGTCTGATTCCACATCAGGGACCCCGTGGAGTGATGCTCAAGTGTCGTTGCATGAGCTCACGGGTATGATTCCACATCAGGGACCCCGTGGAGTGATGCTCAAGTGTCGTTGCATGAGCTCACGGGTCTGATTCAACATCAGGGACCCCGTGGAGTGAATCTCAAGTGTCGTTGCATGAGCTCACGGGTCTGATTCCACATCAGGGACCCCGTGGAGTGATGCTCAAGTGTCGTTGCATGAGCTCACGGGTCTGATTCCACATCAGGGACCCCGTGGAGTGAAGCTCAAGTGTCGTTGCATGAGCTCACGGGTCTGATTCCACATCAGGGACCCCGTGGAGTGAAGCTCAGGTATTGTTGCACTGGCTCACAGGTTTGAATGCATCAAAGGGACCCCAAGGAGTGATGCTCAAAATGCTACAACATAATCTCTAGATTTTATTAAATAACAAACATGAAAACTATAAGCTACTATTTTATATGAAAACTGGTGTGAATTGAATATCACTGGTCCTAAGGAATAGTACTGGTCAAAATTTTTACGATTCTAGTTAAGTATACCTCATGTTACCTTTTATTGCATAACTATAAATTCGTAATTATATTTTAAAAATCTTTTACAATGGCTTATTTGCCAAATAAAATATAATTTCTGCAGTGACTTATGAGTGCATTTTAGAATAGTTTTGTGGCTTACGATAATAAGTGCACATGAAAATTGATTAAATAACTACTATATAAAGCCGATATACTTAACATCATGATTCAAAATACTTTTAACCAGAGGTGTGTTTGTATAGCTCTTTTGAGCTGGATTCAGAGAAGCTCCCTTTCATCAACATAAATAAACTTACAGAAGAATACACAACATATTCTGCAGAAGAATATGTGTGTGGTTAAATGAAAGATATTAGAGAATTTTAAAAAATTAAATTATAAAGTTACAAATTTTAATATGTTATTCTCTGCTGACATTTCTTTTTTCTATTTTATTTACTTTTCCTCATTATTATTTTTTCTATGCTTTATAAACATAAATTATACTGAGAAACTGTTTTTCATAAAATACTACATTATAGAAGTAAGAATAAAAAATGACATTCAATGGTGATTCAACGCTGTTATTGCCAAAACTCATTCTGTTTGTAAAATTGCTATCTTAATGAAAATGACATGGAAAGATAATTCTTGTACAAATATTTGTTTCTATAATATATTAAAATCTTAATGCTTCATAGTTTTTATCCCATTAGTACATATTAAAATAAGGTGCAAACAACAAAATAACCATGTCTAATATTTTTTGAAGTATAATCTCGTTTCCGAATATCACCTGTATTTTATAAAAGTTACATATATGAAATATAGATAATCTTAATTATTCTTTTAAATTTTATTAATTTAAACAGTTTTTGAAACATTTAAAGTAATTGAAATATTGTAAATGTCATAAATTGTTGTTTACATGCTCCAAACATCTAAATATAATAACTAAAGCTTTTTATTTTATATATATAAAATCATTAATTCCAATTTCCGTAAAAAATATTGAAATTACAAATTACTTAATGAAATGTGAACTGTGGAAAATAAAACCTTGCTTATAAACTATAAAATAGAAAAGTTATAACACGTTTTCAATTAAATAAATTAATCAATTATATTTTACATATACTAAGTATGATAAAAATATCTCCAGAATAATAGCAAAATCATTTAGAAAAAAATGCCAAAATAATTGATCTTTTAATAAATTACTAACCACTTATTACAGCTAAAGTTAATTAAAATATATAATTAATGAATTATCATTGAATGGAAACTAGTTGAAAATTCCCATTTAAGCAAATGCATTGGTTTATTGATGATCAAAACAAGTCTCCAAAATTAAATTTCATTACTAAAAGAAACTCTAACTGTAAATTACTAATTTCGAATTTCTCAAAAAATATTGACATCAATTATATTACTTTCCTAATCTGAAAAGTGAGTACAAAATGTCAACATAAGTGACTTCGGAAAATATTTACTTAATTTTAATTTCAAATCAAAACTAAACCGAGTAAATTTTTCATTCAATAAATTCCTAGTATGTTTGATTTAATAGTTTCCCAGGAAAATGCTTATTTAACATATATAAACAATTATACTGAATAAAACAAATACACATCCTTTCCAAACATGCTTGAAATATAATACATTCTTAAGTTTACTCGTAAGGCAAATTAAATAAGCTAAAATTTGAAAATATTATATTCTTAACCTATAAATGGTAATGGAAATCTGAATACTAAAGATATCAGTTTAGAGACCGGCAAAAATTTTTGAAAAAAGCAAAACTCCTCTTTTTAATGCAAATAGAAATCAGATACATAAAAAGATCTGGATAATTACTCCATCAGCTACTATCAATAAAAGACAAAAAAGTGTAACGCCAATTTTTTCTGAATGATTTTTCTCAGAAAATTCAAAAATACTGCAAATTTTTAACTTCTAGATCATTGAAAAGTTATAATTTTTTAATAAAAATCTTTACACAGTTAAGTACTTAAAAAAATCATTAACTCATATATGGGAATATTTCACTAATGATACAAAGAATGACAATTACAATATTCATTTTGATTTAAGTGATTGAGATAATATTTAAAATTAAAAATTGTTTATTAAATAAAAATTTTTCAAAAAATCTTTCACTAACTCTCACAAACACACACATATTGAACTTCTAAAAATTCAGAAAAACTACAAATTATTTGAAGAATGCTGTAAAACACACAATATAATAATCATCATTACACTAAAACTAAATATCATTTATATCTTTATCAGAAATTTCCAGTGACCATTTCAAACTTTCTAGATTAAAAATTTAAATTAGATTTGCATTAATGACTATTTTTTAATAAAGGTTTGGTTTTCAATTTGAAATAAATGAACTTCACTAAGACAAAAATATTCACTAAGTTTTTACCGCAAGAATTTGGTTCAGTTTGTCACTCGATGGTCATTATATTCACCCAATGGCTAATTAATCTGTGTCAATTTAAAGCGGATTCAAAATCAACACAAATATCCATGACTAGGTGGGATACGAAATCACCATTAATTGAACAAAGGTAAGAGAAGGTAACCATTTGGTTACCTTCTTGGCTTTTACACCGAAAGATTTTTTTCTTCAAAATATTCTAACAAACAGATGTAATTAGTGATTGAAATTGCACTATTCGAACACTAAGTAGAAAAGGAATAGACATACTTACACACTCACACACATATATATATACATACGTTGCTTTAAGACACACATTTTTTTGCAATATATATTATATATGACTATTCAAACATATTTTATACTGTTCAGAATAAATATTTAGAATAAGAATCTTGGACATACTTACAATTTTATACATAATATTTCTCATCATTATGATAAAATGGAACAATGAAATAACTTAATTACTACTGCACAATAAAAAAATCATAGGAGTGCATTTTTAAGTTCAGTTGGGGAAAATGACATAAAGAAACAATATAGTATTAAAATTTCATTATTTCCCACTTAGTTTTAAATTAAGTTAAATTTAAAATTAAGAATTTAAAATAAATTTACTTTGGGTGTTACATAATTGTAAATTTTTAATGTCACATTCTTAAGCAAACAATAAAAATAATATATATTCGCATAAAAATAAATAAATAAATAAATATATATACACACACACACACACACACACACACACACACACACACACACACACACACACACACACACACACACACACACACACACACACACACACACACACACATATATATATATATCATTATTGAAACATTTTTATCATTTTCAAATTATTTTTATATTAAAAAGAATGGTATTCAAACCAAATAATTAATTCCTAACAATACAGATTCTTATATTTAATACACTTTTAATGATTTAAATTTATCGTTTTAACCCCGCCTAAATTTAACCTTTTTTTTTTAATTCATCAACATAATAATTTAGATTGGGATAATTAAGACTATAAGAAATTATGCCATTCCATGCTGTTTTTTATGAAAAGGCTAAAAGATATTTAAACTTACTATTTTCAGGAAATTACCTAAATTTAATAAAAAAGCAAAAAAAATTTAAATCATATAATTTTGGAAAAAATAATATTAATGTTGCATTGTAAATTGTACAATGAAAATTTTCCTGAATTTCAAAATATAACTTAAAATTAATTTTTATACATTTTAAGCAGATTACACTTAAGAACGATGAAATATTTACTGAGAAATTACCCTAATTGATAGATGCAAACAGCGAAAAAATAATTTTTATTTCTATGTATTTTTTATTCTTTTGAATTTCAATGTTTTACATTTGTATAAGCCATTTAATGAATAACTGATTTTGTATTTAATTATTTATGAAAAGTGTAAAATAAAATAAATCGATAGTTAATTTAGGTTTTAGTAAACATTAAACATCTATATCGAATTAGTGTCAGAGACAGGTTATTTATCTTTTCTTAGCTACAAATTAATTCGTAATAAAACATTTTTAATTCAATTTTTTATGCATCTAATAAAATTAATATGAAAATTAAAACTATGGATTAGTATTATAATTTTAACTATCAACTAAATAAATTCTCAGAATTTCCATTTAACTTATTCAGGACACGAAAAATGTAATAATATTGTTAATTATAATAAAGGATTAAATAAGTTACGAATTAGAAAATAGTATTTCAAATTAATAATTAATTCATTTACTTATTCTTATATCTATAATTTCTTTAGTATCATTTATATAAAAAGGATTATCTTTTTTAAAAATTTAGAAAAAGAACTTTAGTAGATTTTGTAAATTATAGACAAAATATATTATTGTAAAGAAATCAATAAACACAGTTTTTTTAATTAACTTTAAAAGATTAAGAGAACAAAAAATACCTAATTTCAATGTAAAGGAACTTACTTTGAAACAACATTCTCCTTGGACACTCCATCGTCTGACATCCGGGGAAGAAATGGAGAGATTTTTCAGTTTGCAATTTCTGCGCATTTATGCAGTTTCTCCTTTGTTCATCACAGCAGCCAATGAAAGGATTTGAAAAAGTGCTGATTTCGCCATTAGCTTTGAATTCAATGTTTGGACGGGAAAGCGTTGTCTTTAGGAGTAACAATTTTTTCATTCTAACTGAAAACAAATAAGCTCGCTCTGAGTTAAAATATTAATTCAGACAATAAATAACAAAAAGAATATATTTCGTAATAAATAATGCAACATAGGATATTTTATATTAAAGTACAATAATAACATTTATAATGAAAAAATATTTAGTATTTTATTTCAAAATTTAAATTTCTTCAATTTTTATGCTAAACACTGCATTAAAAACTACAGGATAAGTATTGATACAAGTATGCAGTTTGTTGCATTTTATCATATGTTAAGAATAAAAGGATATTTTACCTTTAATAGCTTTCACTACAACAATTATGGAAATAATTCTAAAGAATAAAAAGTTATTTTATTCTTAAATAGTAGTAAAACTATTTTCTCATTTTTGAGGTCCTTCGATTTTTAAATTAAACTTAGCATTACCTGGATTTGATGTAATTTGGTGATATAATTAGAGCAATTTTTTATAAAAGCATTTAAATATATGCTTCATAGATTATGGTCATCACATTTGTAATTGCCATCATTTTTGTAAATTTCAAATAGATTTCAATGAAACTTTTTAAAGATAAAAATGAATCATTTGGAAATCTAATCCTTAACAATTATTAAAAATACACCTTTTTTTAACACAAAATGAAGTTTTGATTTGATTTCCTTAAATTCATCGTGTTTGTCATTATAAATCTTTAATTTTCCCATCCAAGGTAAATTAGTGTTGCACAGTAAAATGCCTATGACAATACGTCAATAGTTACATATCCAGAGGACTCAATAGCTCAATGCCGATTCTCCAACATAACAGCCGAACTGGCAGCCGAATGGTTAGCGCTCTTGCCTTCGGTTCAACAGTTCGTGGGTTCGAATCCCATCTTGGGCATGGATGTTTGTAGTGGTTCGGAATTCACTTTAAACCGTAGGTCCCGGTCTAATTAGCCCTCGTGTGCAAAAAATAACCGTTGAGCGACAAACAAACCAAATCTGCAACACAACAGAAGGTGAAGTTTGACCTTGCGCCATTAAAATCAACCAACACAACAAAAGCTGATCATGAAAGTTTATATGAACAGTGATCACAATGATGTGTAACTAATAGTAACTTAAAAAATGATATGTAATGTAATTTTTTCAATTTAACAATATATTTTTAGTGCAAAGTTATGGAAAGAAAAAAATGATTTAAACTAAACTGTTTTTCTCCGCAGAAAATATATATGATTTCATAATTAAATAATTATATTGTGGTTATAAATTGCTAAATTCTTCTCTAAGTGTCAGTAGACAAAGAAAAGGATCTTTCTGTTACCAACACTTGGCAAACTTGAATCCAAATCCAAGACTAAATTGCTATGTTAAATTTACTCTCAAATAGAAAAATATATTAAAGAAAATATATAAAGTAAAACTTTTTCGCAATGTGACTAAATTTTAGTTTCAGGGTTTTTTTTTTCCTTTTTTGTTTCCAAATTTTAACGATATATTAAAGTTCCGAGAGAAATTAAGATTAAAGAAATTTAAAGTTATTAAAAATGAAAAAAATAAGATAAATATAAATGCATTCATCTGAGTGTCTACTTTGTGAATTCATAAATTT
The DNA here is from genome assembly GCA_037975125.1 of Latrodectus hesperus. Lineage (NCBI taxonomy): Eukaryota > Metazoa > Arthropoda > Arachnida > Araneae > Theridiidae > Latrodectus > Latrodectus hesperus. The sequence continues at coordinate 108,761 of JAJQOW010000277.1, forward strand.
AATCATTTTTCGCGCTTTTAAAATTCTACTTGAAAATAAATTGAAGACACATTAGCCACATAGACCTACAGATGAAAGTGTGTCCGAACCACTGAAAACATCCTTTTCATATTTAAAGGCACACTCAACAATCGCTGAATGAAATAACGCCAATCTTTTAACGAACGTTCATCATTGCAAATTCCTGGCGTGCGGTATAAGCGCACATTATATATATATATATATATTTATATATATATATTGCATCAATTATCTATCTATTTATCTCTTAAAAATGAAATCATTTAATAACTGCAGCTGCTTTAACTGCAACTGCAGCTGTTCTGGGTTTCAATTTACATATTTATTTAAGACAGAAGCTGAATATCAATTAGCATTAGAAAGTAATTTCTTTTCAAAATAATTCTTCCTATAAGTTATGATATTATTTAAAGAAGGTATACTATTATTATTTATTATTTTAATGTCATTATTATCAAAGAAGTAATACCTAACATAAAATTTGAGAGAATTAGTTTCCTACTGAACAAAGGGAACAAAAACGCACGATGGAATAGTTAAATCGGCCATATATTGTTGGCCGTTTAATTGTCAAAATAAAATATAAAGATTATGAATTTCATTATAACCATTATGTCAGTTGTATAATTACCCAAATTTTTTATTATGTTTTATATAAATGGTATGAGTCGATTTGAAATATTATTTCCTTTCATTTGAACTGGTGTTGAAACATACTGGAATAAGCATTTAGGTTTCCTTTTTTCGTTTCTGGATAATGAAAACTTTAGCATATTTAAACTAAAAAGTTGCAATTATTAACGTATGTTTAATATATTACATGAATGGAAGTATTTTGGGGTGGATTAGCAAATATTTTAAATGAATCATGTACGAGAACTCCTACGCTTTATAAAATAATTGTGCCTGGAAAGTGTTTATATTTCAATTAATTCAAAAGAAAAAAAAAAACTAAGCAGCATTAGTACAGATGCAAACCCACTACATTCATCACTTTGAAACTGCAATATCAACACACACGGTGCATGATTTTTTTTCTTTTTATTTGATTATGTCAGAGCATTATATTGTATGATTATGAAAGAAAGGAAAATTAGAGCCTGTGTATCATGTAACCTTAGATTCTGTGTCCTTAGGCCTCTTTCACACAAGACGACTTTTATCAGACAATAAAAAGTCATCCGATACTTTATTGTGAGAAGTTATTGAAAAATCACACAATAGACCAAAACTTTGAAAAAAATCTTCAAGAACACGAAATTTACACAAAATATTGATCGAAACCCACGAGCTAAAATAAAACATTTTTTCAATAGTACTCACTTAACCCAATTGGAAAGAACTATAATAGGTCTATCTTAACACCAGGATTGAATTAAATAGAAATTTAAGGAAAAATTATACTTAAAATAAGAAAATGAGCATCAGAGCTCCAAAACTCCGACTCGAGTCAGCGAAAGTGAAACCCCAATTTTTTTAAAAACATTTCTTACTGCATAAAAAATAGAAGATTAGGAAAAAACTTACCATTCGGAACTTGAATCTATTAAAAAAGATAATAATCAGGTAGAATGTCAACCCGATAATTTCTGTGTTTAGTCTGGGGGATACAATTTCGTTTCTGTTACATGATATTTAGAAGAAAGTATTTATACCATGCTATAGATAAATAGATGAACTGGCAAAGTTAATTTCATGTCTGTAAAGAAATGCGTATCTTCAGTGATAACAAAAATGTTTGTTTTAAGTTAAAGGAGTTCATAAAATTATTCATTTTTTTATTAGTGAATACCTTACTCATATTCCAGAGGAATAAACTAATATACTGTAAAATATTTTAGTAACTCAAAATAATAAGATATCAAAAATATACATTCAACCTTTCAGATCTAAAACTCGAGTTTTGTAAATGTGAAAAAAAAAAACATAATTCACTTAGATAATACATAAATCTGAGATTTAACCACCGTGATATTTTAAAATAGCAATTCATAAAAAGCGATTTCATTACGATTTACAAAGCGATAAATCGCAAAGTATATTCACATAATAATTTTTGATTTAATTATACTTCTATAGTTAAGCGATTAAAGTAAATGGATTATAATCCAATATTTACACTTTTTTATTAAAAGCTCTTTGTACTTTAATTAATTAATTGCATTAAAACAATATTAGAATTGCATATTTAAAAAAAGACATTTTCTATTTATTGATTTCGTTTCTGTAGAAACGCCTTATTTCATTTAATAGTTGAGGATTAAACATTGTATCTGATTTTAGAGTTTATAAGGTGTCCGATTTGAACAGGGGAATTTTATCTAAGGTATCCCAAAAAATAATTAAATTTATATAAAGCAAAATTTTAGAATTTTTTCATATTTTTTAAATAGGATTTATAGGAACAGTTTATATTTATTAATTAAAAAAGTATTAAAAATAATTATTGTATTTGGAAAAAACCGATGCTAATTTATTCATTTTATTCTAATTTTTTAAAAAAAATTTACTAAGCTATTTCATTAAAATAGACATGAGGCTTATGGCAATCTTTGTAAAAACCATCAATGCTACTGCCTCAATGATAGATATTTAGTCTCTGGATAAATAATTTGTAGGTACAATTCAAACCCAGGTGCAGATATTTATTAAAATTAGAAAGGCATTTTAAATTGAAGCTCCGGATTCAATTGCAATCGGAAGACTAAATATACATTTAAAATGTTAATAAACTAAATAAACCAATTAAAAATATGGAAGAAATTTAAGATTTCCTTCTGGGAACTAATGAAATGAAATAATTGAATATTTGCAAATTGAGTACTTCTTTGAGAATATTGAAGTACTGTGAATGCACGTTCTCTTTTAATTCGCAAACTATCGAAATATCTGTAATTTTAAGTAGAAAAGGAGAACTATTACATTGTAAGCACTTCTCCATCACTTTAAAACTTAATGTACTTTTTATATTTCTTGTAAAATTAAGTGGAATTATTAATTTTATTATAGGATTCATAATTTTTTTCTCTTATATATATATATATATCTATATATATATATATATATATATATATATATATATATATATATATATATATATTATCATACTTCATTTTTGAAATTTCTTATTTAAGTTAGTGCTATTTATTTCCCTTATGTATTTCCCTTTTTATGAAAATGAATTAGCAATTGTAATATGAAAATATTCAGATTTTTTCCATCTCTCGTATTTTCTAAACTTTTCTGAAAACATCACCATAATCCCTATCCGCGATAGCTAACCACTTAAAATTATGTTTGAGGATGGCATCTGATTCAATTTGCGTATAAAAAACATTAACTTTTCCTAAAATTTAAACAAAATAAAACTGAAACTGCTTAACAGAAAGTACATAATGGTCGTGTTGCCTAAAGTGGATATATATATTTTTAAAATATCCTCTACATAAAATTGAAAATATTTGAAATTTTATATGTTCACATTTCGTCTCTAAAATCTCACTAATGTTAAATACAAAACATGCATTTAATTTAATATTTTTAATCTTGCTGAAAATTTAATTCATTCAAAACTCGTCAGATATATTCAAAGAATTTATCAAAATTTCATTTTATAAGTTTTATTAATGTATTTAAAAATGCGATTTCATATTCAATAAAAATTTATGCATTTTTGGTCAACTATGTATAGTTATGTGCTAGAACTCTGGTTTTTATATATATATATATATATATATATATTTAATTGAAATATTGTGCCTTTTAGAGTCAAAACTCTCTTCTGATTTATCGCAAATCTTTGGACATCGCGCATAGTGTTAGAAAACTTCCATTTAATTTTTAATATTAATACCTAATGTTAGAAAAGTTAGAAAGAGCTCTAGTGGCTCAGTAGCTTCACGCCGCTTCCTGTACGCTCAGCCAAGTGAAGCATCATTTGCCGCGGGCAGTGGTTGGGAGGGTGACCACGGTGAACTCTCCTTCACTGGGTTGCTGGAACTCCGTGGGTTGGGGACGTGTTCACGTTAATCTGTGACGTCCAAAGTCCTTCCGCTGATGTGGCGTGTATGTGGAGAGGAGGGTGCCAGCTCAAGCAACACCCCTAAAGACAAGGCCTGCGCACCAAAACTTCTTTCTGGAATGAGTCATCCACATAAGGTTGACCAACGACCCCCTAAAGAACTGTACGGAGTTGATTTTGCACGTGTGTGTGATAAGCTTTGTCTTAAAACATTCATTGCAAGTATTATATTATTTCAAAAAATTTTATAAAAATACCATTAAAGTGTCAATTGCCGATTGAACTACGATGGAGAACCAAAGGTATGAAGAATGCTAAAGATATGAATTCCTTTATAGACTTTAATTTAAAAAATTTATAATTTTCAAGTTATATATATATTCAATTTTGACGTAGTAAAAAATGGATGATTTACTCAGAAATAATATAAATATTTAATGCAGGCAGCAAACCTGGTCATCGTTAACCGGACACGGTGGACCAGCTGTCCACAAGCCATCCACCAGTCATCCACAAAATGACGTCACGCATGACCAAATTGAGGCGGCGCTTTCAGTAAACGAACTCTATTCAGTAAGTTTAATTTTTTTCATCCACAACCAAGCGACAAGTGTATATTTACTTGATTCGCGCTAAAGAGCATGGAATTTTAAATTTTCTGTAGACATTGAAGAATTTATCATTGAATATTTTAAAAACATGTTAACTTTAATTGGTCAATATGTTTTAGAATTTCAGTTTTTTGATTTATACTATATACTTATTTATTCGATTATATATTTTTTAATAGATAACAAGTGCTTGTAAAACCTACGTGATGATAATTATTTTAATAAAAATTTTACAAAATCAGCTATGTAAAGATCTTATTTGAATAATCAATAATAATTTTAATAAACATTTCTCTGGTAAAATTTCACAAGATTTTTAAAAACTGTTTTCATTATATTTAAATCTTCCTTATTGAAATTGCTTTTTAAAATTAAAAAAATACGTAGAGTATTTTTAGTTTTTAATAAAAACTAGCTGAATAAAGCGTTTTTAATTTAAACTACAATTAAAACACAGCAGAAATTCTATATAATATTTTTCTATTTATTATTACTTTTATGAATTCATTAAATACATGAACTTTAATATAATAAAAAAATTTATTCTTTATTTAAATATTATGAAACAGACTCTGAAATAAAATGCAATTATTTTTTAAATTAGGATTTTTAATATAATGCAAATGCATAAGTATTTGTAGCAAAATAAATTTTATAAAATGATTTTTCAATTAATTTTTATTTATACTTTTTAAAAATTCATTTCAAAGAAATATTGTTAACTTTATTTTAAATAAGTTGCATGAGCAATTGAAATAAGTTTTATGTTATTTAAATTTTGTTCTCCCCTTTTTTTTTTCTCTTCCAAACATATTTCAGCAATAATATTTGCTGCTGATATTTAAATCAAAGTATTACATTCAATATTTCTTCTCGTTTTGGGCATGATTATGTTTTCAAATATGGAAATATTAACAAATATACAATACAATAATAATGCATGATAAACAGTAAATGAACTTTTATTGGTCAATATTTGGAGTGACGTTAATGATGACGTGTTTGTTTCGTGTTTGGCTGGTATACCAGACACCAGGGATCCACAAAACAGACACCAGTGGAACACCATCCACTAGCAACGCGGTAGCCTAGTTTGCTGCCTGCCTAAACTGCGATCAATAAAGAAACTATTTTGTAAATTTGTTTTTTTAGTAGTTAAATGAAAATCATAATAATCAGTCTTCCTAAATATCTGAATACCTAAAGAGAACAGTTTATAATGATAGTTGGAAAGTGTATTGAAGTTTTTTAAGCATATACACAAGAAGATATTTTTACTGTCCTTTATTTTTATGTGACATATTTTATTAATTTTAATACATTTATAAAAGTATAATATATATTATGCATTTTTTAATCCATAATGGTCTTGTTTTTCTCAATTTTATATATATTTTATAGTTAAAAAGTAAAAAAAGAATTTGTGTGAAACTTTTCTTTTTTCATTTTTTGGTTTGCCTTTATTATAACATGTATTTGTTGGTAAATATATAAATATTTATTGCCAAAACCAATAAAGAATATAATAGCATTTTATTTATAATATATTTTGTGCGAAAATAGGGCTTAAAAGTTAAATAAAAAAAATGTGCTGAGTACGAATCAAGTTTATAAATTTAAGAATAAAATATTTCGAATATAAATATATAATTATTAAACTTTTTATACTAAACTACTGAATGTAACAAATTAATAACTGTAATTTTTGTACTGAATGTATATAATTGTGTATCAATTAAGAATTTTTGCAAATTTTATTATAAAAATTACAAACTGCAGTTTTTTAAATTTTATTTTTTATTTAGACTAAGTTTTAAAATCAATAAAATAACAAAAATTTTAATAAACATGGTAGGTAAACAATGTTACATTTAATTCTTGTAAAAGGTAAAGCTAGTTAAGTGAATTTCTTCAATAATTTTTTTAGTAATATAAAATCTTCTATTTAACACTTTTTTATTTTCTAAAATTATTTATATTATATTTTCTGAATGTCTTTGTACTTATATAGAGAACTAAACATCCACTTAGTCGCTGTTCCTAATCAACAATTAGGAAAAGGATTCCGTACCCTTCATAAATTAGCATATAAATAATACTAAAAGATTTAAATAAATTTTTTAGTAATCAAAAATGATATACTAAATGCAAATTGTATAAACTAAAAAAAATAACTTATAAAAATATATTTTATTGATTAAAAACTATGAAATTATTAAGTTATAAAATAGTTGCATATAATAAAGCGTTTTGATCAAAATGTCTTAAATTACATTAAAAAAATTATTTGAAATTTTTATTCTTTCATACTTTTATATGAATTCAAATGCGAGAGTTGTATACATACTTTATCATTAAAAATAAGCTCTAGCTCTCTTAAGTAAGTTATCTGTCAATTAAGTACAGATTTATTGCTTTCTGATATTAAAAATATTCACCTAATTATTTCTATTTAACGAAGAAATTCCAGTTAAATAAATCAAATAAATGATCTCCAGGTAGATAAATTTGATTAGAGTACAATTTTGAGAAATGATCAGAATTGAAAGTTTGCTTATTATAGAAAGAGATATTTTCTTGAATATGTATTTAAAATTAGTTTATCCCTTATTTTAATAGAAATTAATTTATTTCTTAATTTACTTTTTCTTTTTTTCAATAACTACTATTAGTTCACAGAAAAGTATATATATCTTTGTTGTTCAAATTTTCAATTGTTAAAAAATCCTTTTTATTTACCCACTCAAGTTCAAATATATTTATTTAATTTGTAGGGGAAAACATTTGGTGTTAATACAATTTTTTTCACATATTAATTCATTAATTAAATTTAATTAATAAATATTAATTTTATATGGGAGAAAAATAGTATTTTTCTTTTTTGACCTAAGTATGAATTGATTGCAAATATATTGACAACAGTTTTTTTTATTTGAACTCAGTAAGAATTGACTTAAAAATTGTTTTTATTATTTGTTCTGCATATTTTAAAAAATTAAATATTGGTTTAACCATTGAGAGTTTGGATTTTAACCGTTGATCTTTATTTTATATATCAATTGGCCCAAATGAATGTTTGGAGAATTATGAATAGTAATCACACATTTGAATTTTATTTTATGAAAGAAAAGTATTTACAAATCTAAGAGACTTTTCAATTACTCTGTTAATGAATCTTACGCCACAATCCAACCAACCACTGACTGAGAGATAATATGTTATCATGGGCTTTAAAAACACAACTTTCATTTGGTTAAAAATTTTCTTTACATTAATAATAGTATTTAAAAACTTTATTTTAATTTTTTAGGTCTGAGCAATTATCCGTAATTGTAAATTTGATGGATGGATTAATTGGTTGGATGGATGGATGAATGGCTGGCAGGATAAATATGTGAGAATATTTAATATTTTCAAAAAAATTTCAAAATTGTATGGATGGATGGTTAGATGGATAGAAGGATGAATGGATGGATGGACAGATAGATGGATTGATAGATGTATGGATGGATAGATCGATGCATGGAGGAATGAATGGAGTGATAGATGGTTAAACGGATAAAAGGAATAATGAATGGATAGATGGATATGTAAGAATGTTTAATATATTAAACAAAAACTTGCAAAACATTTGAAAATCTATATGGATGGATGGATGGATTGATAGTTGGATTTATGGATATATAACAATTTTATCATTTTAAAAAAATATTTTCAAAATTTTTGTAAATTCCTTCTTTGCATGGATGTATGGATGGATTTATAAGAATAAACAAAGAATTTGCAAATTGGATGGATTGAGGCATGAATGGATTGATGGATGGATGAGTGGATGGATGAATGAAAGGTTGGATTGATGGATGGATTTATTGGCTGGATGGATGTCTAGATGGATAAATGGATTGATATGAGAGAATGTTAAATTTTTTCAACAAATTATTTTCAAAAAATTAACAAACTGAATGGATGGATCGATGGATATGTTTAATATTTTCAACAAGAAATTTGTAAAAATTTAGCAAATTTTTTGGATGGATAGATTACTTAGCTGGATTGAATGGATTAATGAATGGATGAACGAATGGAGGAATGGATGGATGGATGGATGGATAGATGATTAATTGGATGTTTGGATGGATGGATTGGATGGAAGGATGGATTGATTCATGAATGATGAACGGATGTATGAATTTATTGGAATGTTGGATGAATAGGAAAATTGTTGGATGAATGGAAAGCTTAATTGATGGATGGATCCAGCGTCATGTTTTAAACTTTTGATAGAACATTTAAGGTGGGATTAATTATAATAATCAGGATAATGTTTTAAATTTCTCACTGTAAAAAAAGTTCAAATGCTAAATTCTTAAATTTTCTAAAAGTAATCCCCTTTTTTCAATATTCATTCATTTTGGTTATATTTTTTATTTTGGCTAATTTAATATTATTCAAATACATCCTTTAAAAAAGAAACAATCAACAATATATTATGAAACCATATTTTATTAATTGAAACATTGAAATATATTTATAAAATTTATTTAAGAAAACAGCAGAAAAAGAGTATAACTCTTGTAAATGTTTTGTTGGAAACGAATTTATCATTATGATTCGCAATGAGTGCCAAACAATAAAACATATTAGAAATCATTCGGTTTTAGCGGTTATGTATGCTGATTTAGAGAATACTGATCAAGAATACAGATTTTGAGCACAGCACTGTGTAATAATTATGCTACATTTAAAGAAACAAAATAATAAATAAATGAAACAATTTAAAATACAAGAATTTCTATTATATAAATGGGAAATTAAATTTATTAATATAATATGTACATTTTAAAATATTTGTTAATCGAAAAATGAAAGATAAGTTATAAGTATTCTCGTTCCAAATAAAAACCAATTATCTATGAAAATTTTAAAAAATAATTTAATGTTTTTATTTAAATCAAATAAATTTTAATTTAAATGATGTTTCGGCACCGATAAATGATGATAAATACCACTGAAAAAAATGGTGCGTCCAATCTGACACTCATGTAATGTAAATACTAGCAAATTTCAACTTATTTTTATCTTTAAGAACTTGGACAATAATTTATGGCATTCTATTAATTATAAAAATCATTTATGAATTTAGAGACAATAATGTTTGTAAAAGTATTATCAAATAAAGTACTTATGTATGCTTAAAAAGTTCTAATGTATGTTAATTTTGAAATATAATTAGTTATGTTAACATAAAGAGATATGCAAGTAAATTAATGGAACATTTGGTCAGAATTTTTTGTCTCCGTCTCTTATTTCAACTTCATTCTCTTCCTTTCTCTCTTTCTTCGAGCTCCTGAAGGAAAGTTTGTTTCTTAGCTTTTCCTTCAGCTTCACTTCAGTTCGAATTTGAAGTAAGGTATAAAAGAGCGACCAAATGGAAATCCCCAGCCAGCATCCCATGAAGCCGCCAACGTAGCTGAATAGTTCGACATCCTGTAAGTGAAGAAAACAAAAAACAATAGTTAATGCGACAAATAAAGTTGGCATAAATGGATGACTAAATAAGAGATTGATTTTTCAATAAAAAAATATTTATCAATACTTGGCATACATATTTTTGGATTCAAGAAGGGGTTTGTTTTATTTGTGGAACGATTTGTAAGACAAAAGAAGTTTTTCTTATTTTTTGCTTGCCAAACTGTCACCAAAATGTATGCTCCCTTATATGATTTCTGAATTCATATGAAAGCCATTTATGTAAATAGTATTAATTTTATTTTATCATTTCTTCAACCAGAACATACGACAAATTTAGAAAGATTTTTCTTAAATAATCTCTGGAAATTCTACTATTTTCGAAAGAAATTTTATTTACTGGTAGCCATCTTTGAAGTTTTGATTCTCTTAGAGATTTTATCATAAGAAGAGAAGAATAATTTTTATTTTCCCATCTGAACTTTTTATCATGCTTACTTTTCTAACTTTATACAAAAGTACCCTATACTAAAAATTTAAGTTTTACGTGCATTTAAATCGGAGGAAATAATTTTTCATTACATTCTTATTCTACTATGCTCATATTGGTGTTTGCAACCACACACTGTTAGCTTGATTTATCACTCTAATTCAAATTCCCCCATAAAAAGACTAAACTGTCATAGATCTGTGGCTTTAATAAGATTCCAAACCGTTTGGGATATATAAATCTGGTGTGAGAGTTCAAACCAATAGTTAGTGAAATAAGAACAGCAGCTCTGACCATTCAGCAGTTAGTTGACATGTAGCCAAAAGTAAAACGAAACACCATAAGAAAAAGTTTTATTAAACTCCAATTTAAATTTCAATGTATTTAAAATGAAAACTTTGGTAACTTTGTAGTGGTTGACAAAATGCACAAAACTATAAATGTTTATATTATAAGTGTAATGCACGTTGAATTCAATGAAAATTATTTATTTACAAATGTCAAACAAAATCCTTAAGCTATTAATTCAAGAACTCTCCAATTCTTTTCAGCGATGTATTCATGCTGAGAAAGTGCAATACAGACAATTGATTGTTCAAAAATCATAGGCTACTTAGAGTCACACGAAGTACAGTTTGGGAAACCCATGACTCCAATTCTAGAGATTTAGTCTTGCAAACAGTCATGTCCAATCAGACGCCTTAATAGAAACAAAGCTGATTTTTTAATAAACTTCTAAAAGAGAGAAATACAGTTCTTTCCGCCCTCAAAAAATTCCATATCTTAAAACTAACTAATTATATTATTTCTAACTTAACAGAATTTAACTTAGTCATTAACGAGGCAAAGTGAGGAATTTCTGTTTATAGATAACAACGCCCGTCATCACCGTCCAAACAATGTAGACGAATGTTTTAAATCGGAAGATATTAACCGTATTAACAGGCCAGCATACTCACCGTACTTGAATCCCATAAAGCAAATGTGGGACATGCTTGGCCTACAAATTACAGCCCGTCAACCCTCTCCCACATGTCTAATGTAACTTCAGAGAATATTGCTTGATGAGTGGTGTAATGTTCCCCATGATCAGATCGATAATTTGATACTTATGCATAATTTTTTTTTAAAATTTCCTCCAGGGAGTAAAAATTTCAGTTTTTATTAATGAAGTCAAACATATAGTATCTTTTTTGCTCTTTAATATTTGTTTAATAAATAGACTTTACAAATAAGTCACATTTGTGTTTCGTCTGTCTCTTTCTTTGCCTGAACTTGCATTATTCTTAATTTTTTGGACACGACTGTAAAATAGTATGATAAAGACGGATTGATAAAGATTACCTAATTAGTTTTGATAGAAAAAAGTTCCTCAGAAATTAAAATATAGTCATTTTTGCATCCATTTTTATCTAATAGAAGATTTTCTCTATATTAGTTAAAATTGGATGTGAAAATGGCAAAAATGACTATCTTTTATCTTATATTTCATCAACAAATGTAAGATACTACATATATTTGATTTCGATTGCTTGAGAACCAACAAACAAATAAAACATAAGCATCATAAATATAAATATACTTAATTTTCTTTATTGTTTAGATATAAATAATTTATATAATATAAATAATAAAACTGAAGAATAATTTATTTACAACAAAAAAAATAAAAATTGGGGCGAAAGAAATATCTGAAAAGAGATATACTTACGTGATATTTCGCTTTATGAACAAACGCACGAATTTCAGGTTCATTAATTATTACATCAACAATTGTCTCTCGTTTCCTGGAATATATAAATTAGTTGCGAAAGTATATAAATTATATAGTCTCGTAGAAAGGTATACAAGTAAAATGTTGACAATTAAAACTGCAATTAAAAGAAGTTAAGGACATAGCAAAAATTGCTTTACAAATACTAACTCTACACTCCGAAAAGTAAACTAAAAATGTTTATTTTCAAATAGGAAATAATGGATACAAACTAGTTAAAGCAAAACAATAAAGTTGCATTCCAAGCTATAAATTATAAGTCATGAGGAAATTTTATACGCAACAATGCGGTGCATAGCGATTCAGCTGCATGACCTTGCTTTTCCAATTGGAAAGCCTTAGTTTCAATACAGATTAAAAAAAAACATTTCTAGATGTGCTGATATGAAATATCTCTAGATGTTTTCGCATTTTATATTCTTTTGAATTTTATCGGTTTTCAAGTGACATAAAATATTTTATTCCATTAAAAATATCAAGAATGATTAAAATATTCAACATTTTATTTTGACATAGCTATGCTGCTTGCCACCGTGAATGCAACACCCTGAAGGAAGCGTGCAAGTATCATGAAATAAACAACATGCATTAGTGGATCTGAGGTATGCAAATGATTAGAATTTCAGCGCAATTTATAAAAATTTAAGTTGAATTTTTAGTAAAGATAGCATTATAAAATGACGCCGGATATGGAGTTTAGTGAGAAAGATGATAGCTCAAATGTCCATCTCATTTCCTTAAAATTGTCCAAAAACATCTTTCACATGTTATGTCAGCTTCAAATTCTATTTAAATGCCATTATAGATATTACATTTAAATATCATTGTAAATTTTAGTTTATTTATTAGCCATAAACTATATCTTGACGTACGAGAAAGACTAATTTGACGTTAGAGAAATTAAACTGTACCATAAAAATACATTAAAATATAAAAATCGAGCAATGTTAAAACTTCAGAACAAATGATTACTTTAATAACGCATATCATCACTTGATATTTTTGTGTGATATCAATTTTTTTATAACGGTACTAAAATCTAGAAAATTTTAAAAAGCTGTTAATATAAGAAAACATAGGATGTCAAACTGGAAAAATATTACGAAAAGAATAACTCATTGCCAGAAATTTTCCTAAGTTTTTTGTGAAGTAGAAATGTATTTATTAGAGTATAACTTTTAAAAATAATCACAGCATCCCATTTTAACATAGCATTCATTAAAAAAATGTGTTGAATTTTCATAAGCCAGAAGAAAAGTGAAAAAATAATTTTTAATGAGACTAAGAAATGGGAAAATATTTAATACTTAGTTTGATATACACCTCATTAACGGCTACGGTAAAAATATTCAACAGCAAATCTTAGGAAATTTTAAGACGAAAGAAATATTTTCATTGATTAAAAAAAATTATTTTGACTCAATTTCTCTAAAACGCAGTTAAACTGCTTAATGAGAAAATACAGTTTATTCAATGAAAATAAACACAAAATACTTTTCATTGATACTAATTATTTCATTTTCATTGTGTTACTTGTCTTCTAAAATAACGTAACAAAATTTAAACATTTTATGATTATTTACTGCTATGAAAAACAATGAAGGGTGTGGTATAACTTGTTTCTTCCTATAGATGGTCAAAATAAAATGTTCATAATCATGGTAAATCTAATAATTATTCATTCTCTGATTAGATACGTTCAAAAATGAGTTATAACAATTTCAGTTGCATGACATGTTTTATAATCTAATGCCATTAGCTGTAGGGAATTCGGATATCTCAAAAAGCGTGTTATATAATAAGATTATCCAAACACATTCTTACCTTCCTAAAAGATTAGTTCTCTGGGAAAGCATGAAAATAAATAAATTGCATTTAATATCTTACGAAAATTCTGTAACAATTACTAAATTGAATAAAATTCAAAAATTCTCATATAATTACTTTCTCTTTATCAGGCACTTCTTGGGCCTTAAATTTGTATGTAAATCTCCTAGATAAAATAAAGTAATTACAATAATGTTTGCATGTAAGTTTGACACGTTTGCAAAATGTTACAATTGAGTAAAGCAAATATAAAAGCTAGAAACTATACAAAGAGCAATCACTATCGATCACTGAAAAATATTTTTAAATTTATTCTCAAATAAATTTGCAAATAAAAACCTGTTTCGATATATATATTGGGAATTTTATATTTATCGAAACAGAATTTTAAAGTACAATATTATTCAGTTATTGTTAAAAATCTTTATTGTGATAATCATGACATAAAGAATAAACTGAACCAACCTGCAATCCATTTTACAGTTTGGAAGGCAGTCCAAATATGCATCCTTAAGGAATGCATATTCCGTTTCATTGCATAAAATTTCTACGTGTCCTGTAAGGTAAGTTTTAAGCAAAAGTAATCAATTATAAGAAAACTTTCACATATAAAATTAAAAATAATTATTTTCGATTTTACTTCATAAAATTATAAAACAGTTTATTCAAATCTCATACAAGTACATTCGAGCAAGTAAATAAAAGTTTAGGTAGCCTTGATTATATCTTATAGCCTCGGTGAATAACTTATAATTTAACCTTACTTCCCATATTACCATTATGGGAAGTAAGGTAAGAATATGTCTATTAGACGTCCATTTTGAATCCACCTAATCCATAGCATGTCGTGGATTATATGCGGATGTCATAAAGACGTTCATGATTGGATGCAGACTGACTGGTCCTCTGCGGATTACACATAAATGTAAGATTTACATACATGATGGTTACGTTTTGGAGTTAAAATATATGGAATGAAAATATATAATTTGAAGTCCACAGTTGCTTAATGGTAGCGTTTCACGCTCTCAAGGCACAGGTCAGAGAGGTCAAGGCACAGGCCCTAGGGCTGGACAAAGTCGCCTCAACCTTTCATTCCTTCAGTGAGACGATAAACTGAGTACCAAGCATGCTTGGGAAATAAACACAGGAGGTTACGCATTAGGCTGACCTACTAATTGAGACATATGCTTCGCACCCCAGGCCCTCTCGGGCAATAAAACAGTGATGGGCACTGTAGGTCTTGGCTGTCGTGCCACACAGTTTAGTTTAGCTTTAAAGATGTAATTTGAACATCAATAGAAAACGTATTTAAAACATTTGAACATCATCCATTAACTGCAATTATATTTCTTTAAATCCTAAAATTCTTGTCGATTTATGAGCCATTAATTTTGTCATTCTTATTTGTTGGTTGATTTAGTAATATAATTATTAAAGTAACTATACTTTATTTACAATAATGTGTTCTCAAATAACTCTCATTATTATAATAAATTAATAAAATTATACTTTAATAAATATTTAGGCATTTTAAGTGGAAAATGTATTTTTCAATAAATATTAAAGTGTCTTTAATTAGAGAAGCTCCATTACAAAATGGCAATTCAATCATGGTAACTTCTCTTTTATTGAATAACTTAAAATTTTTTTGTATAACCAGCACGCATTTTTTCTCTTCAAGATCTCACTGAATGTTTATTCGAAAATTCTTTATGTATAAAATTAACTTCATGTATTGAATCTTACTTCAGTTTTGATTGAGATCCGATTCGGAAATCTGAATGCGAATTTTGTAGAGAACGTGCAATTTGGTCTGCCTGCAATTTCAGTACCCGAAATATTGCTTACGGAAGAGTTAACTATTTTACACAAATATACTTGCTTTTCTAATTTATGAAAAGGTAGATGAACAGTAATGGAAATTCCTGGTTTGACAGAACAACCAAAAGATCCAACAGCCAAAAGATCAAAGAAACAATTTGGTCTTTTTTATGCTTAGTTTCCATATTAGAAAATTGTGAAGTATTCACATTTGGTGCTTACCATAGCAATGAAAAACCAGGTGCCGTATAATCTGGTTACAAATTCTGAGTTTTTTGGCGATGAACGAAATGTTGCCAAGATGGCGCCATTGTGACGTAATGCCGCGCGAATATGTTGTAATTGTGAGATAATAAAATCGTTTAAGAAAAACTTCACATACCTAAATGTTAAATTTAAACCTGATAAAAAAAGAGCGTGAATATATATTATTGAATTAATAAAATTTAAAAAATAATGAAACATTAGAACAGAAAGTGAAATATTAGAAAATACGAATATTTTCCTTATTCTTATTCGTTTCCAAAATGACTTCGGAAACGAATGCGAATAAGGAAAATATGGAAACTTCGAAAAAGAAAATATCAGTTCTAACAAAATAGGAATACGAATTCTAACGAAAATTTCAGAATAATCCGAACACGAATAATAATGAAAAATAAAGCAACATTCGGAAAAGAATAAATATAAATTATTAAGTACAAATTTAACTGTTAAATATAATATCTTTAAAAAATTAAATACAGAAACAATAATTTTAAAAATGTATATACAAATTATATCGTATTATATAGTAATAATATAAGTTATAAAAATGCCATACATAAACTAAAGGAAGAATATAAAAAGACACAATTTAAACATTAACTTCAAATTCATCCCAATTAATTTTTCCAACGATTTCCCAAAAAACATTAAATGAGTCCAATTTCTTTTCTTCACAGGATTTATGGAATAAATAAAATGCTAAATAAAATTTAAAATCCGTTTGGTGATACTGTGTCGGCAATTCACTCTTAACTTGTCTCCATGTGCTTTCAGTAGTATTTGTATGGCATCCTGTTTGTACGTGTAGTTTCATCCACGAAAGTGACACTGTGATTAACAGTTAAATGTTCACAGCCCTCGCTTTCTAATGAATCATAAGCCTTCAAGAATCGGAATAAATGGCTGTGCCTGGCTCAATCCACTGTTTAATAATATTAAATAAAGTTTCCCTTGTTCTATCATGTACTGCTACCAAATTTTGACTCGTCAATTTCAACAATTATACCTTCACCACCTATCTTCTCTGAAGATGACTCAACTGAATAAAGCATTGTTTCATTTATGAACTACCTCCAGTCTGCTACAACATGTTTGCTAAAAGAATATTCCCTTTGAATATCAGTTGTTTTACTACCACGAACAATTTCGTAAGTCAAAAGAGAAATCTCCTCAATCTTAAATTTGCTGCAAGAAACCAAGGAACCATACCTAATAGACTTCTGGGAACTAACGAAACTCTCCTTCAAAGCTTTTGTTGCAGTAGAAAACATATCCATCTGAAAGGCTTCTCTAAGCCAAAATTCTCATTTGACTTCCGCATTTTAAGCACACTAACTCCGATTTCAATGCTCCAATTTCACGCAAAAATTCTAGCAGAATTTCCTTTTCTCACACAATTTAAAACAGAAAAAATGATTAGTCTCTCCATCCTGACACTAAAATCTGCCTACCACCGGAGAAATTGAACGCCACTCCAGAACTAAGAACACCTTTGTATTTTAAAACGATATTTTGAGCTACAGACATAACTAATCTTAACAATTTTGACAAATACTGAAAAATAAATAAATGCAGAACACAAAAATGATTATTTAAAGCAATGAAAGAGAGCAATACAACCTGTAATTTAAGTATCCAAAATGTCAAGCAAATTGTAAAACACACTAAAAAAATTTACGAAGTTAACTCGCAAAAATTTCTAGTAAAATGCTGAAATGGAACCAAATGTTCTAAATCTCGTCGCGATGACGTAAACACTAGGGTTGTCAAAATTGAATTTTCACCTTAGTTCTTATTGGTCTTCATCTGTATGACGTAATAATTATCAGGTTGCCAGATACAAATGAATATCCGCGAAAAAATCGCCAGTCTCAAAATTTGGCGCATGGATTATACGGCACCTGTGCCGCTTGGATTTACAATTCAATGTAGATGGATCCAACAGCCAAAAGATCAAAGAAACAATTTTGGACTTTTTCATGCTTTGTTTCCATATTAGAAAATTGTGAAATATTCACATTTGGTGTTTACCATAGCAATGAAAAACCAAAAAGGGCAATGATTTTTTTCTTGATTTTGTTACAGATTTACAAGAATTGAAAATAACGGGATTTAAAATTAATGGTGACAGATATTTTGTAAGAATCAGCAGCTTAATTTCTGACGCCCCTGCTAGACCTTTCGTCTCTTATATAAAAGGTCAAAATGGGTATTTTGGGTGCGATAAATGTGTTCAAGTGAGAGAACATATTAACCACAGTCTATGTTTTCCAGAATGGGATGAGTTTTAAGATCACTCTTTTAAAATTCATGTAGATGAATCTCATCTTACAGGACATTTAATTTTTGAAGCTATTATAAATTTTTGTATGGTTTTTATGATACAATTTGAGTTTAAGCATTTGGTAAATTTCGATGTAGAAAAAAGGTAGTTTGATTATGATTAAATGGCAAGATTAGCTAAAAGATAACTACAAGTTTGTCTAATCGACAAGTTTTATTAATTTGAAAACATTTGGAAAACATTAGACCCAATATAAGCTATGAGATTTCACGAAATACTTGGTCTATAGAAAAATTTGGCAGCTTCAAAGCTAATGAATTTCAGCAGCTTTTGCTATACACTGGACCTCTTTTATATTAAATTTTGTACTTTCTCTTCATTAGAATACTTTGATTCCAACTTATGCTGTTATGATTTTAAGTAGACATAATTCAACAACTATCTTTCTTAATAAAGCTGGAGATCTTTGAATATGTTTTATGAAATACTTATTCTGGCGAAGAATACACTTTACTTAATGTACATGGTCTTGTTTATCTGTCTAATGATGTTCAAAAATTCGGGGCATTAGATACATTCAAAGCTTTGCCTTTTGAAAACTCACATGCATTCCATTACGTGATCCATTAGAAAGTTTGCGTAGCCATTTCCAAGCTAGCAGGTTAGCTGCAGCCGTGTGTGTAAATTTTACATCAAAGAAATGATGCAACATGTTGGTTTCAAGTCTGTATATTACAATGGTCCTATTTCAAAATCTCTTTCTTTTTCCAGCTTTAGAATACAAAACTACAGTATTAAAATTTTTTATATAACTACCACAGAAAATGTATGTGTTTTAATAAATGTTAGAGAGAATTATAAATAATTTTACTATGTAGAAAAGTTCTGAATATTTTTTACTTGGTCGTAAGTTTAAAAATAAGTCAAATTGGTATAAAAAGCTTTGAGAATCATATTCATTGGCTATATTAAAAGTTACTTTTGTGTCATCCAATTACATTTATCCATTATGTAATTTAAAAGCGAAGCACTTATTTGTCCCTTTATAAAATGAGATCGAAGTTTTCTCTATTTCGCATTGTTATTTTTTGAGTGGAGGAATTTTAATTTTGAAATAATATAACATAAAAATAATTCTATAAAATTAAGCAATTGTTTATGAATAGTTTTCAATAAAAATAAATTAATTGTAAATTTATGTTTCTTATGCCTTTTTTAACACATTTGAATTAAGTGTAGATAAGGGTAATCTTCGGTTTGACGAAAACTTTCAAAATAAATATTGGTGATAAAATATAATTTCTGGTAACCATGGTATTTTCAGTTGTTTAACAAATGTAATTTTAGGATTGCCATTTTGTTACACAAATCTTTGAATTAATAAATCAATGGGTACCCGTAAGTAAACTTTTATCTCAGGCTCTGTGTAGCTGAGGGTGTCCCTTAGTTTAGCAAAAGAATTGACGATAAATATTGGCAATGAAATGTAATTTCTAGATAGGTATTTTCAGTGGTATAACTAACTTAATTTTAAGATTGCCATTTTGTTAAGCAAATCTTGGCGTTAAGAAAAATCACCAATAAATCAAGGGGTACTCGTAACTTAACTTTTACCATACATTTTCTCCTATCTTTTAATTCCGAGGGATTGAAATATAAATATTCTTTTTCATACTAATTGTGGCCTTTATAATAAGGTAAGAGTTTTTTTATGTAGTATAAAATATACAAAGTCTTTGATATTTTAATAATTAAAATAGATAATTCTTTTAATAATTAAAAATCATATATCGGCAAAAGAAAGGAAACATATTAGGAATGAAGTAAATGTAACTTCCTGGAAAATTCATTGGATTTGATTTCTGTACATATAAAAAAATATTTAAAGATTCCAAAAAGTTGCCACACAAACTGTAAAACAAATATTATTCCTTATAAATATATTCCCTTTGAGATTCTAGTTTTAAAACAGTTTTGAAGTAAAGATGCATTTCACGCATGAATTTTGCAGTTATTGAATTCATAGAAAGCAGAGAAGTAGAAATGGTATGACACAAATGAATCAAGAAAAGACATTGTTACTGGTCACTTCCTTTAATGAATCAAATGAATCAATGAGGAAGGATAATGGCCTACAGATATTGAGGGTTATCTTTCAGGAAAATCGGTAGTCATCTTAGTCCAAACCAAACAACTGTAATGCGGATATGTGATCTTTGGATGCAGGAGGGTATGATGGACAGAAGTGTTCGATCGCATCCACCTCAGTGCATCACTTCACGCGATGACAGATTAATTGTGCACAAGCCAGTGGCGGTTCGCTCAGCCATATGACTAACCATAGCACAGCACATTGAGTTTGTTACGCATCATCCAATGTCTGCATGTACTATTCAACGCCGTTTACAGCAGAGTGGTCTGCCACAAGTCGTTTATTGCTTCGTCTACTCTTGACGCAGAACCACAGACGCCTCACCCGCCAATGGTGCGATGAAAGAAGGATTTAGATGGCAGAATGGAATGAAATTGTCTTTATTAACGAGTCAAACTTCTGTCTGCAACACCACGATGGTCCCATTAGAGCCTGGAGACACGGTTGAGAGATGGTGCTGAACAGCTGCATCATGCACCGCCACACTGGTCCTGCACCGCGTATTTTTGTAGGGGTGGTATTGGATATCACGCTCACACTCCCCTTGTACGCCTTGCTGGTACTTTAAACAGCCAGCGATACATCTCCAATGTGTTGTAGCCAGTTGTTATTCTTTGCCTTCAGGACTTGCTCATTGCCATATTTCAACATGATAATGTGGGACTACAGGTAGAAAACACTGTCCAAGGGTTCTCCATTAATCGGAAGATTGAATTGCTTCCCTGGCCGGCTCGCTCTCCGGAACATTCGCCGATAGAAAACATGTAGTCCATGGTTGCTACACTATTCTTCCAGGTTACATAAGCTGCCACACCAGATCAACTATGGCAACGTGTGGATGCTGCTTTGTCTGCTGTACCCCAAGAACATCCAAAGTCTCTTTGAATCAATGCCGAGACGTGTGGCAGCGGTGATCTCCAACAATGGCTATTACTCTGGCTTCTGTTATTTTGGCAGAGACTACACTTCACAGAAGTCTATAAATTTAATCATTTGATACTTGTGGTCAACATATTATCTACACAATAAATTTTGTATTGATATATCTTGTCTTTCTTGGTGATGCAATTTGGGTGGTCAGCAGTATAAAAATATCCTATCGGTTTTACATGAAGAATATTACATGAATTAATTTGATAAACATATTACCCACATAATCAAATCTAATAAATAAAAAAGTCTTCGTATATTAATATCTTTCGAAATCAGGGTAAATATTTATTAAAAAATTGTAAATATATTTCATTGAAGTTTTTCTATTGATTATCTAAGCTTTTCTAATGTTATCAGTCATGCATATAATATTGTGGTTCTGCGTGTATTCTCCCAGACTTTCAAAGAGCTATCATGCGAAAATTTATATTATTTATGGAAATACAAAGAAAGCAATCTGTAACTTCGCTTGTAATTTTAAATAAAATAAGGGAAAGACATATCTTTAAAGGGATATAACCACATATTTGTTTGATATTAAATAAATTTTACATAAGCTGCCTGCGAAGACTACTACAAAACTTGGAAACCTTAATTTATTTTTTCTGGAAGATAATATTTTTGATTCGTTGGTAACAGTTTTTATTTCTGTTGAACTGCCTCAAATAAATTTTCCTTATTTACCAAGTAAACGTATAATCTAATGACACAATTTTACACAAGTATTTTTTAAGCTTATGATATGTACCAGACTGTTATTACGTTATAGTTGATTTGATTTTGTATTTTTAAAAATTGAAGAATATATTACAGGTTTTTTTCTAAGCACTTAACATTTGTGGGTTGCATGCTGTTAATAATTACTAGAATTATGTCTATATAAATATATATTTTAGCGCATATTGCTAACATTAAGATAGTAATTTCCTTTTTTAATTATAGAATGAGTTTTTATTATTTTTATTATGATGAAAATAAATTTTAATATTTGTAATGTTATTTGCTTGTTTAAGCTTAATCTTCCTGATAAAAAAGTCCTTATATATTGATAGATTTATAACTTAATTCGTTTCCATACTTTCCCAAAGAAATGTTTCAGCTCGAGTTTTTAAGTCTGGAAGAACGTCTTTTAGTAATTATACCATAAGCGTTATGAAAAAATTGACATCCAATCAACTTGAATCTAAGTTCAGCTTTTTTGGAACAAGGCATGAGAAATAGTTTAAAGGATTAAAAATGAAGTAGTTTTTGGAAAGTGCAATGTTTAAATAAGAATTCCATGTAAATATTTTTTTTAGAAATGATCAAAAAATATCTTTCACATCAAAATTTTAATGAAACATTTCTGTTTACAGGAGCGTTCGTATGTAAATTCAATCCTTTGTTTGATTGCTTAAGTTCTGTTTCCATTACAGAAGTAACATCAAATTCTGCATATCATTCAAAGCCTTGTTCTGATAATTTGGAAAGGTTAACATATTTACAGAGTTGGAATTCTTTAGAAATTGAATCAATTTGGAAGATAAAGCATCTATTAAATTAAAAATCTACAAACTTCTGTTGTTGTTTGTTGTTTCTAATCCCAGATGGTGTAGGTAAGCTAAACTATCTCCATAAAACCAAAAACCATTAAAAAGCCTAAAAATAAAATAGAGTTCTGCAAAGCCTCGTTCACAGTAAAATTCAGACAGTCAAGAACATGTCTCGGGAAGGCCGGATCAGCCTTGTACCAGTGACACCCCAGAAAGACTTTCTGGCCCTGTTAAAATGAAAGTGACCTAATGTGGCCACTCAAAAAACGTGAAATAGCAGTCTGCTGAATCCTAGGGATACTGAGCTGGTCTGCTGAATCCTAGGGATGCTGAGCAATGAGTACCAAGAGTGGGCAGGCGGATGTCTCCAAATTGCATTTAATTCCATGGTTTCATAGTTATGGGAAAAGAGCAGCTTCATTTGATCCAAGGGCACCAAAGGGAGAAGTCTGACTTAGCATCGAGTGCCAACTAGTTTTAGCTGAACATAATGGTATGATTCTCACGCTAAGGGTGGCCCTACCAGGAGAATATACTCCCGACGTACTTCGCCCATTCTGTCCAGGAACACCCTCCCGCCACCATGAGGCAGCAAGCAGGACTTCTAACAGTAGTATTATATAGTTACTGAATATCTTAAACTACGAAAAATATTTCTGATATACTTAACTGTTTTTTTTACTAATAGAGATATTAAATCAAATCAATTTTATCTATTCATGAGTTTGATAAAAAATTTAATTAAGTGTTCATCGAAATTGTCTTCTAGATTTTTACTGTTATTTTATTTGAGGTTGGTGATCTACAAGTGTGATCATCATCTTTAAGTTAAATTGTGAATATTTTAGCAAAACCAAGAACCGAAGAAAATTTATTTTTATATTTCATTGAATAATTATGAACATTGAATTACATGTAATTAAATATTTTTTTCAGTATTATAGTCTATTAAATGCAATGAAGTCCATCCTATGATATTTGAAATTTTTGCACTTTATACAGCTATAATTAAGATTAGAGCTAATTTGAAATAATTGTAATAATGGGTATGCCATAAAAACAACGGTTGAAAGACAGCTCACAATAAAATGTCATCAAAAAATCATGATTTAAAAATTTTTTCAGGTATTAATTTAATTTAATCATAAAAATAAAAGAAATAACTTTTCGTGTATTTTAAAAGAATTCTTTTTCGTTTAGTTTCAATAGAGTTTTCAAGAATGTGAAAAGGATAAAAATATGAAGTTGCCAAACATGTAAACATGTATGAATAAGTATGAATGTAAGAAACATGTATGAATAAGTCAAACATGTAAGAATAAGTTAAGGATGTGTTTACCACTTCCTGAACTTACTTGAGCTCAATAAACTTTTTATAATTTAGATTATAAATGCTATTTATTTTGCCAAGCATCGGTGGTTCAGTGGTAGAATGGTCGCCTGCCACGCGGACGGCTCCAGTTTGATTGCCGGCCCATGCAACGATAAAATATCTTTAATATGAAAGTTTTATTACATTACTTGCAAAAGATGAAAATTGTTATTAATTCGTTATAAAAAATTAAAATGAAATAAAATAGAAATAATTATAGTAATATGATAGTAGTAGAATATTTTAAAAAATACACCCATACACACAAATGGTAGAATAAAATAAAAAGTTTGAATTTAATGTAAAAAAATTAATAAATAGGCTGCTCAGTTTATCATTAATGACTTTGATTGGCTAATTCCTTAAATATATATTAAGTTAAATTAGCACCTTACCTTTGCAGATATCAAAGTCTTGCGTAGGAATTGTGCTGCTGCAGTTATTGCATGGACGGGTAATAATGTCCATGCATTCATCAACGCAGCCCTGAAATTGAAAGTGAAAGAAAATGAATGCCTATTAAATGCAATTTTATATCAAAATAAATATGATATCAACTTAGGCAAATATATAATAATAAAAAACTCATAGTTTTGATTTAAAATGTTTTTTAAGACACACAAAAGTGGTAACAGAGCAAAGAACGGTATAAATCATTGAAACTTTTAATTAATTACTACGAATTTAGTTTGATATTTATGAGAGAGAAGATAAATACTTAGTAAATAAGAACTAAATATCTAATGAATATTTGTGAGTCTATTTTAAGTAAGTTGTTGTGACACATTGCGATCTATATACAGTTAGCATATATAAAAGAAATAAATAAAACAAATTATTATGCCTTTCATTCTATTCAATAATAGAATTAACTGCAGAAAGTTGCATGGGGTTTGGACATGGAAGGACAAGAAGAGTCGAAAAACAAATTCTTGTACGTCCAGTTATTACACCTTAGACTTCAATGCATTACTTCGTTTCCCCTCAAGTTTCCGTCTCTTACCCGTTAGCTTTTTCCTCTCTTTGCTTTTATTTTATCCCAGGAGTGGAGAAGAGAAGGAAAGAAGAAGAAAAAGGCAAAAGAGATGTAGGCTCGGAAAGTCAAACATAATTTCTCCATTGTGCTCTTCTTCACGAGCACCGTCCCTTGTCTGACAACAGTTCCGCATTTGCAAGGGCTGGCTAATGACCGCAGAAATATCGCTTCGCCCGCCCAGTTACAATCTTATCAAAATTTTAAGCTCCTGGCGTCAGGATCCGCGGGCACCGGCGGCACGCCATCAGCGCCCTAATAGGGTTCGCAGTACAGCCTCTCGCTGTTCTCGACGTCCCCTCGCATCCTCCCCCCAGATCTCGGTACTATCCTTGGCTTTAACTTCATTATTTATCACAATAATTTTAAAAATGAAAATATGCATAAATATCTATAGTGAATGAAACGCTGTTGTCAATGTTTAAAATTCTTAATTATTCTGATTATTTTCAATATTTTTTTAATTATTATGATAAAACAACATATATTAAGAGCCAAATATTTTCTGTATAGAATTTAATTTAGCATTTGTTTTTTAAAAAGATATTTGTTTCATATTCTTTATTTGTTATTTTGAGATTATAAATTTAAAAATAATATTAATTATAATATTGTAATATTGATTTGAATTATTCTACTACATGCGGAATACACACACACACACACACACACACACACACACACACACACACACACACACACACACACACACACACACACACACACACACACACACACACACACACACACACACACACACACACACACACACACACACACACACACACACACACACACACACACACACACACACACACACACACACATATATATATTATAAATATATATACATATATATGTATATATATATATATAAATATATATATATATATATATATATATATATATATATATATATATATATATATATATATATATATATATATATATATATATATATATGTTTATATATATATATATATATATATATATATATATATATATATATATATATATATATATATATATATATATATATATATATATATATATATATATATATATATATATATATATATATATATATATGTTATATATATATATATATATATATATATATATATATATATATATATACATATATTTAGTGTACAAGTAAATGAAATTTAAATAGTCATGCATATTTAAAATACACAAAAAATTAAGTTACCGAAGGAAATCTCTCATAAAATATATAGATGTAATGTACAACTTCAAGACAAAGAAATTTCTCACCACTACCGATATTAAATTATACATATTTGTCTCTTAAGATGTAGTCTTGAGATAAGAAAATTTATTTTTATATCTTTTAGAATTATGTTTTCATTCATTGTCGTGTGCAAGTTAGGCTGGCAACATGGGGTACTCTGCTCCACTTTTCCAACTGAACCATATTTAGGTGTGGAGTCCGACTTCTTCAGTACACACATGCCATAGGGACCCGTTTATAGGGTAGGCAACCATTCACACCTTATTCATATAAGGAAAGGACAAAGACAGGATAGATAAAGAGAGAAAGTACATCCATGCCTGAACCGGGATTCGAACCCAGGACCTCCTTATCAGTAGTCAGGCACGCTGACCACTAGACAAGTTGGTCGGCAGATTTATGTTTTATTTAATATATGTAAAAAAACCTTATAAATCAAAAATAAAAGTTTTAATACACATGCCTCAGCCACCTCTATAATTAAATAAATAGTTCTATTCTCACTTTAAAATCAGATAAAATAGCTTAAATTGTGAATGAAAGTCTTGCAGGAAAAGTAAATAATAAGTTAAAATAATTTGTTTATTAGTTAAGTTTAAGAGGTAAATTAATAAGTAATAAAGAACATTAACAATGATATCTGACATTAACATTAACAATATTCTGACAACAGTTTACCAGCTTTTACACAATGCTTAAAAAATTGTTTTAATTGAACTAACAAAAGTCTTACTATTATGAATAAATAAAGAAGAAGTTATTTCTTAGCAGAAATGGTAGCAAGTATCTTACGCATCTTGTAATAAACACGTTTATTGAAGAAAATGAATTTCTCTTTTCTATCCGATTATAAATTATTTATTCAGTTATATGCTGAGAAAAAATAAACACATAAAAAAGAACTTACGTACAAGATATATATATATATATATATATATATATAATACATCACCATCACATACTTTCTTTCTTATTCCATACATTCACGCATACGCACATACTCACCTATCGACATCAACATATCTATGTGCAAAGCACTCGTGGACTTACAGAAGGAAAAAAACGTAAAATTTGTTAGTACTTGATAAGTGCAGAATCATTGATATTTTACCCTATGAATCTGGCCTATTATGTTATCTCTAATTATTAATGAATAATTTCTAATTTCATATGAAGATTACCTTGATTAGCTACGTCGAATTTAAAATATATTACTGTCCTTTTTTTGAGGCAAACTTAAGTACAAATCCTTAATTTTCTTATCAATTTAACTTTAATTTCAATTGCTTCTTTAAAATAGACATTCTTACAGATTAAATTTTATATGTTTGAAGGTACTGTTATTTATGAATGTAGTGAAAAATTAAACTTTGTATTTGTGTAAATTTAAATTTAATATTTGTAAAGCAGTTAATATTCTAAGTAAAATATATTTTACCTTGGAAGAATGCGGTCTCGTTTTGTTTTTTTCCCACAAATCAAAATAATCTTTGCAAGCAGTGGCATAAGGCGGAGGTAGAAGATGCTCCTCTTCCTGAAAACAGAAAGAAAATAACACAGAATAAAAATTTCAGTTATTTCACACAAATGAGAGAAGGTTTAAGGGCGGAATACATTAGGCATTGAAAGTGCTTTAAGATAAATATGCACGAGCTCTTAGTAACTTTTTCAGCAGAATATGCTATATTTTCTAATCTAGTACAACTTTCACAATCAAATCTGGTTTGTTTTTTAAAGTTTTAAATGATCCCTTTAGTTGTCGTGAGCCAATAATGACCCCTTCTCCTGCCTATATTATTGAATACAGGCAGGTGAAGGTCACTGTTGATGGAAGTTTATGAATGGTATTAATTGAAATTCATTGTGAACCTTTGATGAAGTAAAAATGTATGCTAAATCTTGAATTTCATATTTCTGTACATATAAGTATATCAAAAAATTATCTATGGATAAATTCCTAAAACGTTATTCTTAGGAGTATACTTCGTATGTTACGAAGCACTAATCTGTGCGAGCAACTTCACTGAGACGCCTTATACAGCATCACCGTTTGACAATGAGCCAACTTAGATGTCTTGGGAGACACGGGATCCAATGAAAAAAATATGTAATTTGTCACGAAAAATATTAAACATTATCCCTGTGATCATATGTGTATTTCGTGATCTATGTCGCTTTGAAAGAAGGAATGTCTCGAAGTTTTGAAATAAGTATGTTCGAAACTTCATGGTCCTTCAAATGATTGGCCGAAGTTTCATTAAGTACCTATGGGGGAGAATAATTGTGAGATGAATAAAAAATGCTGTGTTGTTGGACATTCACACATTAACGACACTGGAAATTAGACTAATCCCTTTATTATAATAAGATAAGCGGCAGAAAGTGGCTAATTTAACTAACAATGTGATCAAAAATAAAAGAGGTTCTAAGCACTTTAGTCAGTGGTGTTTGTCACTGTTTATCGCCAATATTATTTTACGAATGAATGGCACTTTTGTCGTTGTGTCGTTAGTGGTGTATCGTATGTGGTGGTGTGTGGATATTCAACATAATAGTGTCTGCTAATCGTCTCACTATAATTCATCCATTTGGCATAGGTATATTGTACTTAATACATACTAATTGTTTTGTGTACTAAATAGATATTATCCTCAACTTACTACAAAAACAGATTGTGTGGATACATTCTAACTTTCAACAGATGTTGCCAGTAATGCATCATGTATTAATTCCTTAAAAGTAATCAGAGGAAGTAAGCAGTTTATAATCAGTCGTCACTTAACTTTGACTTCCACTTTTTGCCAAAAAATAGGTATCAAAAAATTAAACAGCAGCCTCAATAAAGAAGCACGTAAAAACAACAAATCTACTGCAGTATCTCCAAGGAATAATAGAAAAATCACGTTTTTCTGAATAGAATGTCATAGGCTCGATCTCAACTACTGTTGAACTTCCAGAAAATATGTGCATACTCATCTATCAAGGTGGCTGCTTTGATGTCTCATAAAATTAATAGCCCAGTATTATACGCCTTTGTTAATGTATATATTTTTTCTATCTAATGCCCGGAAATATAAGAAATTTTATTTTTAGACATAGCAAGGAGTGTAAATAGGTGGCAACATATATAGGGAGATAAACAGTGGGTGAGACATTATCACCATGAAGTAGGTTTAGTCTTTGGAATTAAGAAACAGAGATCATATTAGCAGAAAGCTCATGGACGCGGCCTGCTCTCCCCTGACCAATCACATCAAAATACATTTCACACACCCCTTCACATCAATGTCAAAATTAATCAAGTAGATTCTCTTGTCGTGCTATCTATCGGGGGAGTCAAAGAGCAAAGCATACTTTCACCTTCATGGTTCTCTGGTTAAACGAAAGACGCAGTTGCAGACTTAAATTTGTAAGGACATAGTTATGTTGTTACATAGTTAATTTTAGTTGTTGTTTTATGTTGTTACATAGTTAAGGACATAGTTAATTTGTTAGACAAGTTGTCTAAGACTCGTAAGTAACAAAAACATAAACATAACATACCATTTATGCCGACCGATTGGTTGAGTGGTTAGCATTCCTGACTCCTGAGCTGTTGGTCCCGGGTTCGAATCCGGTCCCGGCATGGATGTTTCTTTCCTTCTTTGTTCTCTCCGTCCTTTCTTCTGTGATGTTGTATGAATGTGGCCCGCCCTATAAACGGGTTTGTGGTGGTATGGCGCTGGTAACACTACTTGCCTCCGTGACTTGGTTCACAGGTGCTCACTAGGTAACAATAAACGAGTAGCAGTTTCTGGCCTTGTTGTGGCATAGGGTTCAGTCACACTTGTGTGCCCGCCATTGGATAAAAAACAGACCATTTAATATGAAAGATATTGCCACCAAAATTTGGCCTGCTCTTCTTAGAGCAATCACATCAAACACCATTTCACGTGGATGATATTGCATCTAGTTTCCATCGTACATCCAACCTTAGTGGATACGACGGATATTCTTTTAAGTTAGGAAAACCACAACTATCTTTTGATGATGTGAATATATGCCTCACCAGAACACCATGTCCTTTTTAATGTACATTTAAATGAAATAAACACAATAATATGCATTTAACTTTCTTACCAAAGTCAAATAAAGTTCATAAGTTTTTCCAGTTTCTAACCTTACACCGTCAATATAAGGGTCATGTGATTCGAATGGGGATTGAATCGATACTATTATTTCTGGAGTGTGGCGGGGGTCGAATAATTCATCTTCTTCCACAGTCAATCCAAAAGTCTGAGTAACAGTTGGTTGACGCAGTTGAGCTGCAAGAGCATAAACATTTAAATTATATAAACATGTTTTGAATAAGGAAAAATTATTCAGCAGCTCTAATAATATTATTTTACATCAATTATGCATACATATATATATACATACATACATACATACATATATATATATATATATATATATATATATATATATATATATATATATATATATATATATATATATATATATATATATATATTATAAATGTGACCTTCTACAGCTGAAATTTTGTCGGGTATGA